>CANXME010002569.1:0-185975 GCA_948144175.1 Closterium sp. NIES-65
CATTACCCACCTGCGCACTAGTGACGCTCGCTTCCCGCGCTGCGCTCCTGCTGAGTTCTGCGCCAAGAACCCCCCCCCCCCAGTACTTCACTCTCTACTACATTGTCACCCGCCTCCCTGACTCTCTTCGCGGAGTCAGGGACGACTTACTCTCAGTCTGCCCCACCAATCTCACTGTTGACCTCCTCGAGAAGTCCCTACTAGCAGCCGAGAAGAGCATTCTCGTGTAGGGGCTCTCGTGGTGACCGCGCACCCCCATCTTTGAGGGGTGTTCCCCCTCCCCCTCCTGCCCTCTGTCGCCTCTGCTGCTACGGCCGACCTAGTTGGTTTTGAATCGGTCGGTGCGGCGTCTGCCCCCGGTGGGAGACGTCGCTCTGGCAAGGGCAAGGGGGGCAGGGGCGGTGGTGGAGGCGGCGGGGGCGGTGGAGGCGGCGGTGGGGGGCAGCGGAGGAGCGGTTGAGGGTGGGAGCGGGAGTGGTGGCGGGAGTGGGGGTGTCAGGCGGCGGCAGTGGAGGCCGGGGGCGGCAGCGGCGGTGGTGGTGGGAGTGGAGGCGGAGGCGGCGGTGGCGGGCGGCGACGGTGGGAGTGGCGGATGCAGCGGGGGTGGTGGCGGCGGCGGCGGAGGAGGCGGCGGCGGAGGTCGTGGCTCGTCGCGGAGGAGTGGTTCCCGGTGGTGGTCAGCGCCAGCAGCAGCAGCGTGGTCAGGAGACCCTCTCCCCGCAGCAGCTCCGTGATGGTACGTGCACGTCAGAGGGGTGGGGGGTACTGGTCCGTGCACCTAGTCCTGCGCACTGGCGACCGTGCGGCTGAGCCGTGTGGTGGTCCACACTCCCCCCAGCGCTGCTTCGGTCGCCTGACTGACGCTTGGCGCCGCCAGTTTCCTGACGCCTCTGAGATCCCTCGCTGGGACCAGCTGTCTAAGGCAGGAGTAGCTATCTTTGATCTTGACTTTGATGCTATTCTTCGTGCCATGTATGCTGTGACTATTAGTGAGGAGGTGACTGTTACCGGTGTTTCCCGCCCGACCCGGGCATTGGTACTGCGGCTCTAGGTGCTGTTGAGGCTGCTGCTCCAGGTGCTGTTGAGGTGCTGCTCTAGGTGCCAGTGAGTCTGTGTCCCCCAGGTGCTGGTGAGTCTGCTCTCTCAGGGTACTCTCTGCGTCGGCTCCGCCCTCTCTCACCTTCACTCTTGACTCAGGACCGTCTCGCTCCTTCTTTCGAGACCGCACCACACTCACGCCGCTTAGTCGGCCAGTGGCAGTCTCCCTGGCGGACCCCTCTGGGGGTCCTGTTCTGCTCGCTACTCCACTGTCCTTTCCGTGCCCTGCGGTCCCGTCTGGCTCTCTGTCCGGTCTCTACCTCCCCTCGTTCTCTACGAACTTGGGTGGCGGGTGCTGACCTACAGGATGCCGGGGTTGACCAGTTCACCCCTGCGCGCCGACAGGACACCCACTGCACGGACGCGGACACGGGTCGACACTTGACCACGTTCACACGTGGGCTGGGGTCGAGCCTGTACACACTCACTGTTCCGTCTCCTCCTCCTGCGGTCTGGTCAGGTAGCTACGTTGGGTCAGGTGTTTACTGCAGCGTCACAGGTCTGGTCCCTGAGTCTGCCCCTGCTCGTGTCGCCTCCTGTCCCACGAGACCCTCCTGTGGCACCACCGCATGGGTCACCCCTCCCTGCCTCGTTCTCCGGGGCATGGCCTCTCGCCTTCTTGTCTCTGGTCTTCCCCGGTCCCTCCCTCCCCTTCCTCCGGGGCCTGGCCCTCCCTGTGTCCCCTTTGTCGAGGGTCGCCTGCGGGCTACCCCTCACTCCTCCCAGTTTCCTCCGACGGAGGCCCCGATGCAGACGCTTCACATGGACGTGTGGGGCCCAAACCCCGAGTCCCGTGGACAGGGTCACGAGCGCTACTTCCTGCTGGTGGTTGACGACTACTCGCGTTACACCACAGTCTTCCCCTTGCGCAGCAAGGGTGAGGTCACTGAGGTGTTGATCGACTGGATCCGCGCAGCTCAGTCTTCCAGCTCAGGCGGAGCTTCGGCTCGGACTTTCCTGTTTTGCGTCTGCACTCGGACAGAGGCGGAGAGTTCTCCTCCGGCCTTCTGCGAACCTACTGTCGGCGCGAGGCATCCGCCAGACCTTCACGCTTCCGGACTCTCCACAGCAGAATGGGATTGCTGAGCGCCGCATCGGCATTGTCATGGACGTCGCCCGTTAAGTCCATGGTCCATGCGGCTGCCCCCCATTTTCTGTGGCCGTTTGTGGTTCGGTACGCAGCGAATCAGATCAACCTTCAGCCCAGGGTCTCCAGACCGGAGACCTCCCCAGCTTTGCTGTGGACGGGAAGGTTGGCGATGCGTCGGCGTTCCGGGTCTGGGGATCTCGGGCGTTTGTCCGCGACTTGTCTGCGGACAAGCTGTCCCCTCGTGCTGCTCCTTGCGTCTTCCTGGGTTTCCCCCCCTGACGCGCCTGGGTGGCAGTTTACCACCCCACCTCTCGTCGTGTTCTGTCCTCCCAGGACGTCACGTTCGACGAGTCGGTTCCCTTCTACCGGCTCTTCCCCTACCGCACTCCGTCCCTCCCCCCGCCGCCCCTCTTCCTGGTCCCAGGTCCCCCCCCGGTAGACCCCTCCCCACTCAGGGTCCTGCCCCTTCAGGTGGTCTCAGGTAGACGCGGGTCGAGCCTGTTGAGTCACTGGTGACTCTGGTGCTGCTGCGGGTGCGGAGCCTCGGGGTGCTGAGACTGGGGGTGCTGAGCCTGGGGGTGCTGAGCCTGGGGGTGCTGAGTCTGGGGGTGCTGAGCCTGGGGGTGCTGTGCCTTGGGGTGCTAAGCTGGGGGTGCTGAGACTGGGGGTGCTGAGCCTGGGGGTGCTGAGCCTGGGGGTGCTGAGCCTGGGGGTGCTGGGCCTGGGGTGCTGAGCCTGGGGGTACTTGCGTCTGGGAGTGCTGCGCCTGCTGCTTCTGTTCCTGGTGGTTCTCCGGACCGTTCTTCCCGCACGCGAGCCGCTCTCTCCTCTGGAGCTGCGTGAGTGGTTTGCCCGGCGCTGGAGGCGAGCTGCTGGAGCTGGGGGTGCTGCGGGTGCTGGAGGTTCTGTTGCTGCCGAGGGAGCTGGTACCAACGGTCGCGGAGGTGCTCAACTGAGAGTAACTGGAGCTGCCGGGGCCCGGGGGTGCCTCTTGAGCTGGAGCTGCTGCGGGTGCTGGCGCTGAGACTACGACTGTCGGTCCTACTGAGGGTACTTCTGGTGCTGCTGGAGGTGCTGGAGTTTGGAGCTGCTACTGGTGCTGGTGCTGCCTCTGGAGGTGTTGGTGCTGTCCCTGCTGTCTCTGGCGGTGCTGCGCGGCCTCGGCCGTACTTCGTTTCCGCTCCTTCAGCAGGTTCTTGGTCTCCCACCTTCCACTGGTCCTTCTCCTCCCGTAGAGTGCCCATAGCCTGTCCCGTTGCAGTCACAGTTACAGCCCGCCTCTCCCCTGCCTTCTCCTTCTCCCTACACTGGTCCTACTTGAGGTCTTGCTGAGCGTCGTGAGCCTGCGTCCCGCCCTGCGTCGCCAGTCCGAGCTGCTCGCCCTAGTGGTCGCGGTTCGCGTCAGCGTCCTCCTCCTCTCCCTGGCACACACGGGATGTCTCTGCGTCCGTCCACTGCTCCTCTGCGTGCCCCTTTGCCTTCTCCTCCTCAGTCTTCTCTTCCTACGCTTGCCGACCCGGAGTCGGACTCTCGCCGTGCTGCCAGTCCTACTGTCACGCGTCTTCTTGCTACTCTTGTCACTGACCCTTCCTTTGAGTCCGCTGCTGCGTCTGCCCTAGTTGCTGGGCTGGTCGACTTTGCTGCTGCGTGTCGTCTAGACTACGCTGCCAGTCTTGTTGTTGAGCCTGCTGAGTCTGCTGAGTCTGCGTCTGCTGCGTCTGCGTCTGCCTGTCCTCCGTCCGTCGGGGGTGACTGTGCTCTTGGCACGGACGTCCTTGAGGACAGGCAGGAGGAGTTTCAGTGCTTTGCCGCCGCTTTGCCCCATCTCGTGTCCATGCTTGTTGCCCCTGAGGGAGACCCGGATGCTCTAGACATCCCGACCCCACGCTCTTACGCAGAGGCGATGGCCGGTCCCTACTCCTCTCAGTGGCAGTCAGCCATGGACGCAGAGATGGCTTCCTGGAAGTCCACAGGCACCTACGTTGACGCTGTTCCCCCTCCTGGGGCGAACATTGTCAGTGGCATGTGGATCTTCAGGGTGAAGCGACCGCCGGGTTCTCCGCCTGTCTTCAAGGCGCGCTACGTGGCTCGTGGCTTCAGTCAGCGACAGGGAGTTGACTTCTTCCAGACCTTCTCCCCGACCCCGAAGATGACCACTCTTCGGGTTCTACTGCACGTCGCTGCTCAGCGTGACTACGAGCTACACTCTCTTGACTTCTGCACTGCTTTCCTGCAGGGCCGCCTGCACGAGGAGATCTGGCTGCGCCGCCCTCCTGGCTTCACTGGGTCGTTCCCTCCTGGTACCCAGTGGAGCCTCCTGCGGCCAGTCTACGGTCTCCGCCAGGCGCCGCGTGAGTGGCACGACACACTGAGGACTACACTTGCGGCTCTTGGGTTTGCTCCTTCTACTGCTGACCCGTCGCTGTTTCTGCGCACCGACACCTCGCTGCCGCCGTTCTACATCCTCGTGTACGTCGACGACTTGGTCTTTGCCACTGCGGACACTGCCGCACTCGCCCACGTGAAGTCCGAGCTGCAGAAGAGACACACGTGCACAGACTTAGGTGAACTGACAAGCTATCTTGGCTTGCGGATCACCCGGGACAGAGCACGCCGCACCATTACCCTGACTCAGTCACACATGGTGCAGCAGGTCCTTCAGCGCTTCGGCTTCACGTACTCCTCGCCTCAGTCCACTCCTCTGCCTACGGGACACTCGCTCTCAGCTCTGCCTTTGGATGAGTCCGTAGAGTCGAGTGGTCCATATCCAGAGCTTGTGGGCTGCCTCATGTACCTGATGACCTGCACTCGACCTGACCTCGCATACCCTCTCAGCATCTTAGCACGCTATGTTGCTCCCGGCCGTCACCGGAAGGAGCACATGGATGCAGCTAAGAGGGTGTTGCGCTACTTGTGCATTACGTCGGGCATGGGGCTAGTGCTTGGAGGGCGAGAGCGGCCTGTGCTCACTGGGCACTCAGACGCTTCTTGGGCTGACGACCAGGCTACTCAGCGGTCGTCTCAGGGTTACAACTTCAGTCTTGGCTCTGGCTCTGTCTCTTGGCGCTCTACTCGCTCTTCTTTGGTTCTCAGCTCCAGCTGTGAGGCTGAGATCTACGCCACGGCCATGGCTGCCCAGGAGCTTCGCTGGCTTACCTACCTGCTGACTGACCTTGGAGAGCGGCCTCGTTCTCCTCCAGTGCTGTACGTCGACAACAAGGCAACCATTGCCTTGTGTCAGGAGCACAGACTGGAGCACAGGACGAAGCACATTGCTCTGCGCTACTTCCTTGCTCGAGAGCTGCAGCAGCGTGGTCAGCTTCGCCTGCGTTTCGTGGCCACTGAGGCCAACACTGCTGATGTGTTCACCAAGGCACTTCCGCCTGGTGACCATCAGCGCTTTTGCACTCTGCTAGGCCTTGTGCCCACTGGGCCTCACTTGCTTACCTCTTGACCTTGCTTGTACTGCTGCATATATATATCCTTGCTCTTGCTTGTTTAGCACTGTTATATATATATGTTCTGCTGCATGTGAACTGGCCTTGTGGCCTTGACCTTGTGCTCGGAATTTGTGTGGTATCCTTGAGATCCACCCTGAGCTTGCTTTGCTTTGCTTTGCTTTACTTGACTGGTCTTGTGACCCCTTGCTCTCCCCCACTTTGCCTATGGGGGTGTGTCAGATGATTACATTGCTGATGCATATATGTAGGCTGTAGTGATGCCCAATTAGGGTTGGTACTTGTACTTGTTTAATTTCACATTTCTACTTTCACATGAATGCGCGCATTGTCAAACTTATATGGTATGGTCTATCTAGGCTATAGTGGGGTTGACACTATAGGGTACAACATTTCTAGGTTTCCTACTTGTACCCACATTTTGCCTAGTCATTTCATTCCTCGTAATTCTCACATGGAATAGAGCAGGTTCCCTACTGGGAACGTTTTCTAGGGACCACCACTATTACGATTTTTTTTTTTTTTCCTTACCTGCCCGGAGCGCGCTTCGCGCTTGCCCTAGTCGCGCCCCCTGCGCCTGCCCTCCCGTCGCGTCCCCTGCCCTTAGCGGCTCGTCGCGCCCCTTAAGGCCCCTTCGCGGCCCCTTCTCAGCCCTTCGCGACCCCTCTTTCAGCCCTTCGCGGCCCTTCGTGGCCCCCCTCACGACCCTTCGTAGCCCCTTCGCGGCCGTTCGCGGCCCTTCGCAGCCCCTTCACAGCCCCTCCGCGGCCCCTTCGCGGCTCTTCGCGGCCCCTTCGCGGCCCCTCCGCGGCTCTTCACAACCTTGCCGCCCCGTCGTCGCCGCCCCAACAGCAGCTGTCGTCGCACCTGCTGCCGCTGCTTCCGCCACGGCCGGTCGCCACCGCCGCTGCTGCCGTGACAGCCGCCGCCGCTGCTGCTGAGACAATCGCCGCTGCCATTGCCGTGACAGCCGCCGCCGCCGTCCCGGCCCTACCCTGCAGCCGAGGCGCGGCCCTCCTATGCCGCCCTGTCGCGGCCCTGTTCCTGCCGGCGCACCTCGGCCTTGCCCCACCACTTGCGGACTTCTACCCACCCGCCCCTGGTAAGCGCACCGCCGAGCCACGCGCCTTCTGTTGCTACTACTGCTAACCTGCTTCTGCTGCTGCTGCTGCTGCTAGCTTGCTGCTGCTGCTGTCATGCCTACCCCCAATGTGCTCACCTTTGATGCTGAGAGTCGGGCTGTCGACTTTGAGGTCTTGGTCGATGATCTGCAGCTTTTCCTGCAGTGCGATAGAAAAGACGGTCTCTCACTGTTCGATCTCACGTCTGGCGCCTCTGCTGCCCCTACTGCCGATGCTGACAGTACTGTTCACTCATAGTGGGTCACACGCGATGCTGCTGTCCGTCTTGTTGTGCGTAGTCACCTGCCGTCCACTGAGCGCGCGCACTTTAGTCAATACAAGAGTGCTAAGACCTTGTACCACGCTGTAGTTGCACGCTACTCTTCCCCTGCCACCGCTGCCCTTAGCCGCCTCATGCTGCCGTACGTGTTCCGTGACCTCGCCGCCTTTCCCATAGTCGCTGACCTCATTACGCACCTCCGCACTAGTGACACCCGCTACCGCGCTGCGCTTACTGCTGAGTTTTGCGCCAAGAACCCCCCCCCATGTACATCACCCTCTACTACCTAGTCAGCCGGCTGCCTGACTCCCTTCGCTCGGTCAGGGACCACTTCCTCTCTGTTTGCCCCACCACACTCATCGTTGACGTCCTCGAGGAGCGCCTCCTTGCAGCTGAGAAGGGTATAGTCGCTATAGGGGCCTCTCGTGGTGACCCTCGTGCCCCCTTCTTTGAGGGGTGCTCCCCTTCCCCCCTATTGCCCTCTGTTGCCTCTGCTGGTGCTGTCGACCTCGTTGGCACCGAGTCGGTTGGTGCTGCGTCTGCCCCTAGCGGGAGACGCCGCAACGGCAAGGGCAAAGGGGGCAAGGGCGCTGGAGGAGCTGGAGGGTGCGGTGGTGGTGGCGGTGGAGGCGGCGGAGGGGGTGGGGGTGGCGGTGGGAGTGGTGGCGGGGGTGGGGGCTTCGGTGGCAGCGGTGGAGGCGGAGGCGGTGGCGGCGGTGGGAGCGGAGAAGGCGGCGGTGGCGGCGCTGGCGGCAGCGGCGGTGGAGCTGGTCGAGGTGGCTCTGTGCAGCCGGGTGGCTACGGTGGTGGTCAGCGCCAGCAGCAGCAGCACACTCGTGAGACCCCGCCCCCCCAGCAGCTTCGTGAGTGGTACGCTACGCGTCAGCGGGGTGGGGGTGCTGGTCCCTATGCCTACGTCTTGCGTACCGGCGACCGCACTGGTGAGCCGTGCGGCGACCCGCACACCACCCAACGCTGCTTTGGCCGCATGACGGACGCCTGGCATCTCCAGTTCCCTGACGCCACTGAGATCCCTCGCTGGGGCGAGCTGCTTAGGTCGGGGGTTGCTATCTTTGATCTTGATTATGATGCTATTCTTGCTGCAATGTATGTTGTGTCTACTAGTGATGAGGGTGACTGTTACCTCTGTGTTCCGCCTGACCCGGGCATTGAGGCTGCTGCTCTAGGTGCTGGTGAGGCTCCTGTGAAGAATGGAACGAGAGAATGAATGAACTAAGAAACAATTGAGTGGAGAGAGTGAAGCTCGTAGTCGCGCAAAGCGGCTATGTGCAGCAGCACCCGAAGAGTGGTCATCTTTGGGATGGCAACTCCCTGCCGCTGACTGAAGCCTCGAGCCACGTAACGCGCCTTGAAGACAGGAGGAGAACCCGGCGGCCGCTTCACCCTGAAAATCCACATGCCAATGACGATGTTCGCCCCTGGTGGGGGAACCTCGTCCACGTAGGTGCCTGTGGACTTCCAGGAAGCCATCTATGCGTCCATGGCCGACTGCCACTGAGAGGAGTAGGGACCCTCGATCGCCTCAGCGTACGATCGAGGAGTCGGGATGTCTAGTGCATCCGGGTCTCCCTCAGGGGCAATCAGCGTGGACACAAGATGGGGCAAAGCAGCAGCAAAGCACTGGAACTCCTCCTGCCTGTCCTCAAGGACGTCCATGCTAAGAGCACACTCACCCTCAACGGACGGAGGACAGACAGACTCAGACTTAGCAACGAGACTAGCAGCGTAGTCTAGACGACAGCGAGCAGCGAAGTCGGCAAGCTCAGCAACTAGGGCAGACGCAGCAGTGGACTCAAAGGAAGGGTCAGTGACAACAGTAGCAAGAAGGCGCGTGACCGAAGGACTAGCAGCACGAAGGGAGTCAGACTCCGGGTCAGCAAGAGAAGGAAGAGAGGACTTTGGAGGAGACGGAAACGGGACACGCAGAGGAGCAGTGGAAGGACGTAGTGCCATCTGGTGTGTACCCGGGGACCGCAGGAGGACGCGGACGCGCAGTACGACCACTAGTGCGAGCAGCACGAACAGGCGACGCAGGACGAGACGCAGGCTCACGACGCTTAGCAAGACCTCCTGTAGGACCAGTGTAGGGAGAAGGAGCAGGAAGAGGGGAGGCGGGCTGTAACTGTGACTGCGACTGGACAGGCTGTGGACACTCTAAGGGAGGAGTAGGACCAGTAGAGGGCGGGAGATTAAGAACCTGCTCCAGCAAGGACGGCACCAGTACGGCCTCGGCCGCGCACCGCCTCCAGAACCAGCAAGGACGGCACCAGTACTCCCAGCGGCAGCACCAGCGCCAGCAGCACCTCCAGCTCCACCAGCGCCAACTCCAGCACCCTCAGAAGCACCAGCGCCAGCAGTACCACCAGCGTCAACACCCCCAGCAGCTCCAGCTCCAGCAACACCAACTCCAGTAGGACCGGCAGCTCCAGCAGCCTCAGCAGCACCCCCAGACGCACCAGCGCCAGTAGAAACACCAGCGCCAACACCCCTAGCAGCTCCAGCTCCAGTAGCACCAGTACCGGTAGCAGCTCCAGCAGGACCAACTCCAGTAGCCCGAGCAGCACCCCCAGTCTCAGCAGCACGTCTCCAGCGACGGGCAAACCACTCGCGCAGCTCCTGTGGAGAGAGCGACTCCCGCCTCGACGAAGCACCGCCGGCGTCCACACGAGCAGACGCAGCGCCCCCAGGCTCAGCACCCCCAGGCTCCGCACCTCCAGGCTCCACACCCCCAGGCTCCGCACCCCCAGTCTCAGCACCCCCAGACTCAGCACCCCCAGTCTCAGCACCCCCAGTCTCAGCACCCCCAGACCCGGCACCCGCAGGCTCAGCACCTCTAGCAGCACCAGAGTCAACAACTACCTCGACAGGCTCGACTACGTCTATCTGGGACACACCTGACGGGGCAGGACCCTGAGGGGGGAGGGGCTCTACCGGGGGAGGACCTGGTGCAAGGAAGAGCGGCGGCGGGGGGAGAGGCGCAGTGCGGTAGGGGAAGAGACGGTAGTAAGGTACCGACTCGTCAACGGTGACGTCCTGGGAGGACAGAACACGGCGCGAGGTGGGGTGGTAAAACTGCCAACCAGGCGCGGCAGGGGGGAAGCCAAGGAAATCGCAGGGAACAGCACGGGGGGACAGCTTGTCCGCAGACAAGTCGCGGACAAACGCCCGAGATCCCCAGACCCGAAATGCACACGCATCGCCAACCTTCCCGGTCCACCGCAAGGCAGGGGAGGTGTCTGGCAAGGAGACCCGGGGCTGAAGGTTGAGCTGATGCGCGGCGTACTGAACCGCAAACTGCCACAGAAAATGGGGGGCAGGCGCATGCATCATGGACGTACGAGCGACGTCCATGACCATGCCAATGCGGCGCTCAGCAATCCCATTTTGCTATGGAGAGTCCGGAAGCGTGAAGGTCTGGCGGATGCCCTGTGCACAACAGAAGGCTCCCAGACGTGCAGAGGAAAACTCTCCGCCTCTGTCTGAGTGCAGACGCAGAACAGGAAAGTCCGAGCGGAAACTCTCTCTGAGCTGGAGACGAGCTGCGCGGATCTAGTTGATCAACACCTCAGTGATGTCATCCTTGCTGCGCAAGGGGAAGACTGTGGTGTAACGCGAGTAGTCGTCAACCACCAGCAGGAAGTACCGCTCGCGCCCCTGCCCACTAACGCGGGCTGGGCCCCACACGTCCATGTGGAGAGTCTGCAGCGGAGCCTCTGTCGGAGGAAACTCGGAGGAGTGAGGGGCGGCGCGCTGTCGCCCCTCGACGTAGGGGACGCAGGTAGGGCCAGGCCCCGGAGGTAGAGAAGGGAGAGACCGAGGGGGACCAGAGACAAGGACACGGGAGGCCATGCCTCGGAGACGAGGTAGGGAGGGGTGACCAAGGCGGTGGTGCTAAAGGAGAGTCTGGTGGGACAACAGACGACACGAGCAGGGAGCAGACTCAGGACCGGACCTGGACGCTGCAGCTAACACCTGACTCGACGCAGCTACCTGGCCAGACTCAGCAGCCGGAGGAGACTCAGTAGTAAGGGTGTACAGGCTCGACCCTGGCCGACGGGTGAACGTGGCCAAGTGTCGGCCTGTCCGAGCACACGTGCAGTGGGTCACTCGCTGACTAGCAGGAGTGAACTGGTCAACCCCCCTATCCATTAGGTCCGCTCCACTCACCAAGTTTGTAGAGAACGAGGGGAGGTAGAGACCTGACAGGGTGCCAAAGGGGGCTGCCGGGCACGGTAAGACAGTGGAGAAGCTAGCAAGGACAGGACCCCCAGAGGGGTCTGCCAGGGAGACTGCAACCGGCCGACTGAGCGGCGTAAGAGTGGTGCGGTCTCGAAAGAAAGAGCGGGGTGCACCCGAGTCAAGGGTGAAGGTGTGTAAGGCCTGAGCCGACGTAGTACCTGAGAGCGCAGACTCACCAGCACCTGGGGCAGCAGACGCACTAGCACCTGGGGCAGCTGACGCACTAGCACCTAGAGCAGCAGCCTCACCAGCACCTAGAGCAGTAGCCTCAATGCCCGGGTTAGGCGGTACACACAGGTAACAGTCACCCACAACACTATCATCAATAGCATACATGGCAGCAAGAATAGCATCATAGTTAAGATCAAAGACGACAACTCCCGCCCTAGACAGATCTCCCCAGCGAGGGATCTGTGTCGCCTCAGGGAACTGGCGACGCCACGCGTCCGTCAGGCGACCGAAGCAGCGCTGGGTGGAGTGCGGGCCTCTGCACTATTCACCAGCTCAGTCGCCGGTACGGAGGACGTAAGTGCAGGGACCAAAACCTCCATCGCGCTGACGCGCAGTGTACCACTCACGAAGCTGCTGAGGGGACAGGGTCACACCGCTCCGCTGCTGCTGGCGCCGACCACCACATGAGCCACTCCTCTGTGCAGAGTCGCGACCCGCTCCGCCACCGCCGCCGCCACCGCTGCCTCCGCCGCCTCCTCCACCTCCGCCTCCTCCGCCACCTTCGCCGCCTCTGGTCCCTCCGCCGCCTCCGCTCCCTCCGCCACCACCACCGCCTCCGCCGCCTCCACTGCTGCCGCCGCCGCCGCCACCCCTGGCACCACTCCCACTACCACCCCCACTCCCTCCACTCCCTCCACCACCACCTCCACCGCCCCCTCCAGCCCCTCCAGCGCCCTTGCCCCCCTTGCCCTTGCCGGTGCGGCGTCTCCCACTCGGGGCAGACGCAGCGCCGACCGACTCGAAGCCAACGAGGTCGGCCGCTGCAACAGAGGCAACAGAGGGCAAGAGGGGGGAGGGAGAACACCCCTCAAAGACGGGGGTGCGAGGGTCACCACGAGAGGCTCCTACACCGACTATGCTCTTCTCTACCGCTAGGAGGGCCTTCTCGAGGAGGTCAACGGTGAGAGTGGTGGGGCAAACTTAGAGGAAGTGGTCCCTGACTACGCGGAGAGAGTTAAGGAGCCAGGTGACTATGTAGTAGAGGGTGATGTACATGGGGGGGGGGGTTCTTGGCGCAGAACTCAGCAGGAAGCGCAGCGCGGTAGCGAGTGTCACTAGTGCAGAGGTGCGTGATGAGGTCAGCGACTGTGGGAAAGGCAGCAAGGTCAGGGAAGAGGTACGGTAGAATGAGGCCGCTCAGTGCAGCAGTGGCAGGGGAAGAGTAGCGTGCAACTACAGCGTCGTACAGGGTCTGAGCACTCTTGTACTGACTAAAGTGTGCACGCTCAGTGGTCGGTAAGTGGCGGCGCACAGCAAGGCGAGCAGCACCATCACGCGTGGCCCACTGTGAGCAAACAGTGGCGTCAGCATCAGCAGCAGGGGCAGGAGAGGCACCAGAACTGAGGTCAAACAGGGAGAGACCGTCTGCCCTATCGCACTATAGGAAAAGCTGCAGATCATCTACCCAGACCTCAAACTCAACTGCCCGACCCTCAGAGTCAAAGGTGAGAACACTAAGGGAGTCCATGACAGCAGTAGACAGGCAGTGAGTACAGTTGGGCAGGGCAGTTTAGTGGCAGAGACGCTGCTCTTACCAGGCAAGTGGGGGGGTCCCGGGCAGGCCGACAGAAGATAGCGCCTCGGCTGCGGTGCGGCGCGGCTGCTCGGCGGCTCGACGGCTCGGCTGCTGGGCGGCTCGGCAGTCGGGCGGCTGGGCGGCTCGGCGGTCGGGCGGCTTGGCTGCTGGGCGGCTCGGCTGCTAGGTGGCGGCGCTGGGCAGCTCGGCGGCTGGGCGGCTCGGCGGTCGGGCGGCTCGGCTGCTCGGCGGTTCAGCTGCTCGGCGGCTCGGGCGCTGGGCGCCTGAGCGGCGACGGGGCCTTGGAAGGGCGGCGACACGGCCGCTGAAAGGGCGGCGACAGGCCGCTGAAAAGGCGGCGACGGGCCGCTGAAAGGGCGGCGACGGGCCGAGGGAAGGGCGGCAACGGGCCGCTGAAAGGGCGGCGACGGGGCCCGCTGAAAGGGCGGGCGGCGACGGGGCCGCTGAAGGGGCGGCGGTGGGGCCGCTGAAAGGGCGGGCGACGGGGCCGCTAAAGGGTAGCGACGGGGCCGCTGGAGGGCAGCGACGGGGCCGCTTTAGGGCGGTGTCGGGGCCACGGAAGGGCAGGCGACGGGGCCGCTGTAAGGGCGGGTGGCGAGGCCGTGAAATGGCGGCGATAGGGCCATGGAAGGGCGGCGACGGGGCCGCTAAAAGGGCGGCGACGGGGCCGTTGAAAGGGCGGCGACAGGGCCGTAGGAAAGGGCGGCGACGAGGTCGCGTAAGGGGCAACGCGACGGGGCCGCAAGGGCGGCGTGACGAGGGCGCAAGGGCGGCGCGACGGGGCCGAAAGAGCGGCGCGACGGGGCCGTTAGGGGCCATAAGAGGGGCCGTTGGAGGCCGTAGAAGGGGCCGCTAGAGGCCGCTAGAGGGGGGACGACTCGGGGCCAAGCGTGCTCCCAGCAGGAAAAAAAAAGGTTGGTGGGCCCTAGGAACAGTTCCCACGAGGGAACCAGCTCTATACCATGTGAAGAATGAAACGAAAGAATGAATGAACTATGAAACAGTTGGGTACAAGTACTAACCCTAATTGGGTTGTACCCCATATGGGCTACCCCACTACAGCCTACACAAATGTATAAGCTATAATGTTCTGACAGCTGCTGCTCTTGGTGCTAGTGCGTCTGCTGCTCCAGGTGGTGGTGAGTCTGCTGCCCCAGGTGATCGTGAGTCTGCTCTCTGAGGTACCACATCGGCTCAGGTTTTGCACACCTTCACCCTTGACTCGGGTGCTTCCCGCTCCTTCTTTCGAGACCGCACCACACTCACGCCGCTTAGTCGGCCGGTTGCAGTCTCCCTGGCGGACCCCTCTGGGGGTCCTGTCCTTGCCCACTTCTCCACTGTCTTAACTTGTCCGGCGGCCCCTTCTGGCACCCTGTCAGGTCTTTACCTGCCCTCGTTCTCTACGAAATTGGTGAGTGGTGCTGACCTACAGGATAGGGGGGTTGACCAGTTCACTCCTGCGAGTCAGCGAGTGACCCACTGTACGTGTGCTCGGATGGGCCAAAACTTGGCCACGTTCACCCGTCAGCCGGGGTCGAGCCTATACACAGTGACTACTGAGTCTCCTCCGGTTGCTGCGTCTGGTCAGGTAGCTGTGTCGGGTCAGGCTTTTGCTGCAGCGTCCATGTCTGGTCCTGAGTCGGCCCCCTGCTTGTGTCGTCTCCTGTCTCACCAGACTCTCCTCTAGCACCACCGCCTTGGTCACCCCTCCCTGCCGCGTCTCCGAGGCATGGCCTCCCGTGTCCTTGTCTCTGGTCTCCCCCGGTCCCTCCCTCCCCTACCCCCGGGGCCTGCCCCTACCTGCGTTCCCTACGTCGAGGGGCGGCAGTGCGCCGCTCCTCACTCCTCCGAGTTTCCTTCGACAGAGGCTCCGCTGCAGACGCTTCACCTGGACGTGTGGGGCCCAGCCCGCGTCCGTGGACAGGGTCACGAGCGTTACTTCCTGCTGGTGGTTGACGACTACTCGCGTTACACCCCAGTCTTACCCTTGCGCAGCAAGGGTGAGGTCACTGAGGTGTTGATCGACTGGATCCGCGCAGCTCGTCTCCAGCGGAAAGAGAGTTTCGGCTCAGACTTTCCTGTTCTGCGTGTGCACTCCGACAGAGGCGGAGAGTTTTCCTCTGACCTTCTGCGAGACCTCCCCCGCCTTGCGGTGGATGGGGAAAGTTGGCGATGCGTCTGCGTTCTGTGTCTGGGGATCTCGAGCTTTTGTCCACGACTTGTCTGCGGACAAGCTGTCCCCCCGTGCTGTGCCCTGCGTCTTCCTTGGCTTCCCCCTTGACACGCTTGGTAGGCAGGTTTACCACCCCACCTTGTGCCGTGTTATGTCTTCCCAGGACGTCACGTTTGACGAGTCGGTTCCTTACTACCGTCTCTTCCCCTACCGCACTGCATCTCTCCCCCCGCCGCCGCTCTTTCTCGCGCCAGGTCCCCCCCCGGTAGACCCCCTTCCCCCTCAGGGTCCTGCCCCCTCAGGTGTGTCTCAGGTAGACGCACTCGAGCCTGTCGAGGTAGCTGTTGACTCTGGTGCTGCTAGGGGTGCTGAGCCTGCAGGTGCGGGGTCTGGGGGTGCTGAGCCTGGGGGTGCTTAGTCTGGGGGTGCTGAGCGTGGGGTTGCTGAGTCTAGGGGTGCTGAGCCTGGGGTTGCTACGACTGGGGGTGCGGAGCCTGAGGGTGCTAGGCCTGCTCGTGTGGAGTCTAGCGGTACTGGGTCTGGAGGTCATTCGGGTGCTTCGTCCCGGCGGTAGCTACCCTCTCCACAGGAGCTGCGCGAGTGGTTTGCTCGGTGCTGGAGCCGTGCTGCTGGAGCAGGAGGTGCTGCCGGAGCTGGAGGTTCTACTACTGCTAGGGGTGTTGGAGCTGCTCGGCCTGGGGGTGTTCCTGGTGCTGGAGCTGCAGGCGGTGCTAGAGCTGGGAGTGCTGCTGGAGTAGGAGCTGCTGGAGCAGGGGCTGTTGAGTCTTCCGGTGGTCCTGCTGGAGCTTGAGCTGCTGTTGGTGCCAGTGCTCCTATGGGTGCTGGAGTTGCGGCTCCTAGAGCTGGTGGAGCTGCTGGAGTCGGGGCCGACCCTGGGGGTGCTGGTACTGTCCCTGCTGGTTGTGGAGGTGCTGCGCGGCCACGACCGTACTTCGTTCCACTCCTTGAGCACGTTCTTGTCAAAATTATATTGTTATAACTGCATGTGGTTCTAGCTGTAGTGTAGTTATCCTAATCATCTTGTTTGGTGGTGCACCTTCTTGTCTTGCTTCTTGCCTATTTGTACCTTTGATTCTATAATGAAACCCCTCTTTTGGCAAACTCTCTCGACATGTTTCTCACTAAGTCTCCTCCTACCCAAAACCCTAGTCTTAGCTTAATCTACTATTGTAACATGCTATCAGAGCTGTAAGCTCCTGGACCTACGTCTAAATGGGCCCACCCTTTCGTAGCAATGACGCCCCTGCTAGCGCACAAGCGCAAATACTGCAGAAGCTTCATGCTCGTTTCTGCCAGCTCACGGAATGGCAGCTCCTACGCTCGTCGCTCGCCCCGTCGCCCTGCCGCTGCAGTCGCCGCGGCGCTCCGCGTCCCGTCGCCGCGGCGACCCACGATCTGTCGCCGCGGCGCCTCGCAACGGCGCCCTGCGTCCCGTCGCCTCGGCGCCCGCTTCCAACGCGGACGCCTGCTCCCGACGTCGTCGCGGACGCCACCGCCAGACGCAAGCGCCGACGCCAGCGCCAGGCACCAACGCCGGCGCCAGCGCCCAGCGCCAGCGCTAACGCCGGCGCGGACGCCAACGCTCGAAGCGGACGCCGGTGCCAGGCGCCAGCGCGGATGGCAGAAGCCAGCGCCAGCGGCAGGTTGCGGGGGGAGGTTGAGGGAAAAGGGGGAGAGTGTGAGGGAGTGACGAGAGAGATTCTGCCGAGCCAGCAGCCGCCCCTCCTCCTCTCTCTCTCACTGCCGCGCGTGCTGCCGTGGGGGGGAGGGTGAGACAGTGGCGAAATTCAGCCGGGCATCTGCTGCTGCCGCCAGCTGCTACTGTGGCACCTCCAGCTGTCGCCCCTGTCGCCACCTGCCCTGTCTTTTGCTACCTGCTGCTGGGGCCTGCAGGTGCTGCCGTCGAGCCGCTACTGTCCTGCTGCACGTTGCAGCCACAGAGCCTGCTCCTTAGGCGACCTGCCGCCCCTACACTTGCTTCCGCTGTTTCTATCTTGGCTGAGGGGTTGGTGCAGCTGAATCTGCTACCACTGCACTGGTTGCAACTGCTCTTACTTGCTGTTGCTGTTTTCTCTGTCTATGATGTACCCCTGCAGGTTGTGTCTTGCACTTGGCTATTCCTCCATGCAGTTATGGGGGGATGTCAAAATTATATTGTTATAACTGCATGTGGTTCTAGCTGTAGTGTAGTTATCCTAATCATCCTGTTTGGTGGTGCACCTTCTTGTCTTGCTTCTTGCCTATTTGTACCCTTGATTCTATAATGAAACCCCTCTTTTGGCAAACTCTCTCGACATGTTTCTCACTAAGTCTCCTCCTACCCAAAACCCTAGTCTTAGCTTAATCTACTATTGTAACAGTTCTTCGTCTTCCACCCTCTACTGGTCCTGCTCCTCCCTTAGATTGTCCACTGCCTGTCCAGTCCGAGTCACAGTTACAACCCGCCTCCCCACTACCTGCTCCTTCTCCCTACACTGGTCCTACTGGAGGTCTTACGGAGCATCGTGAGCCTGCGTCTCGTCCTGCGTCGCCTGTTCGTGCTGCTAGCACTAGTCGTCGTGTTCCGCGTCAGCGTCCTCCTGCGGTCCCGGGCACGCACCAGATGGCACTGCGTCCTTCCACTGCTCCACTGCGTGTCCCTTTATCGTCTCCTCCAGAGTCCTCTCTTCCTGTCTTGCTTACCCGGAGTCTGACTCTCTTCGTGCTGCCAGTCCTACTGTCACGCGTCTCCTGGCTACTGTTGTCACTGACCCTTCCTTTGAGTCCACTGCTGCGTCTGCCTTAGTTGTTGAGCTTGTCGACTTCGCTGCTCGATGTCGTCTAGACTACGCCGCTAGTCTTCTTGCTGAGTCTGAGTCTGTCTGTCCTCCTTCCGTCGGGGGTGAGTGTGCTCTTAGCACGGACGTCCTTGTGGACACGCAGGAGGAGTTCCTGTGTTTTCGTGCTGCTTTGCCTCATCTCGTGTCCATGCTGATTGCCCCTGAGGGAGACCCGGATGCACCAGACATCCCGACTCCGCGCTCTTACGCAGAGGCGATAGAGAGTCCCTACTCCTCTCAGTGGCAGTCAGCCATGGACGCAGAGATGGCTTCCTGGAAGTCCACAGGCACCTACGTGGACGAGGTTCCCCCACCTGGGGCGAGCATCGTCAGTGGCATGTGGATTTTCAGGGTGAAGCGGCCGCCGGGTTCTCCGCCTGTCTTCAAGGCGCGTTACGTGGCTCGAGGCTTCAGTCAGCGGCAGGGAGTTGAGTACTTTCAGACCTTCTCTCCCACCCCAAAGATGACCACTCTTCGGGTGTTGCTGCATATAGCCGCTCAGCGCGACTACGAGCTTCACTTTCTTGACTTCAGCACTACTTTCCTACAAGGCAGCTTGCACGAGGAGATCTGGCTGCGCCGCCCATCTGGCTTCACTGGGTCGTTTCCTCTTGGTACCCTTTGGAGCCTCCGGTGGCCAGTCTACGGTCTCCGCCAGGCGCCCCGAGAGTGGCACCACACACTGAGGACTACACTTGCGGCTCTTGGGTTTGCTCCTTCTACTGCCGACCCGTCGCCTTTTCTACGCACCGACATTTCTTTGCCGCCGTTCTACATCCTCGTGTACGTCGACGACTTGGTCTTTGCTATTGCTGACACTGCCGGACTCGCCCACGTGAACTCGGAGCTGTTGAAGAGACACATGCACAGACCTGGGTGAACTGCGCAGCTACCTTGGCTTGCAGATCACCCGGGACACAGCACAGCACACCATTACTCTGACTTGGTCACACACGGTGGAGCAGGTCCTTCAGCGCTTCGACTTTACGTACTCCTCGCCTCAGGCCACTCCTCTGTCTACTCGCCACTCGCTCTCAGCTCTGCCTTCGAACGAGTCCGTAGAGCTGAGTGGCCCGTACCCAGAGCTTGTTGGCTTCCTCGTGTACCTGATGACCTGCACTCGACCTGACCTTGCATACCCTCTTAGCATCTTGGCACGCTATGTTGCTCCTGGGAGACACCGACCAGAGCACATGGTTGCAGCGAAGAGGGTGTTGCGCTACTTGTGCAATACGTCGGGCATGGGGCTAGTGCTTGGAGGGCGACGTCGAGTGGTCCTCACAGGTCACGATGACGCTTCTTGGGCTGACCACCAGGCTACGCAGCGGTCGTCACAGGGTTACACCTTCAGCCTTGGTTCTGGCTCTTTTTCGTGGCGGTCTACCCGCTCGTCTTCTGTTCTCGGCTCCAGCTGTGAGGCTGAGATCTACGCGGGGCCAATGGCTGCACAGGAGTTACGCTGGCTCACCTACCTGCTGACTGACCTAGGAGAGGCGCCTCGTTCTCCTCCAGTTCTGTACGTAGACAACAAGGCCATGCTGGCCTTGTGTCGGGAGCACAGACTGGAGCACAGAACGAAGCACATTGCTCTTCGCTACTTCCTTGTTCGTGAGCTGCAGCAGCGTGGTCAGTTGCGCCTTGCTTACGTGGCCTCTGAGGCCAACACTGCTGATATCTTTACCAAGGCACTTCCGCCTGGGGATCATCAGCGTTTCTGTACGATGCTAGGTCTTGTGCCTACTTGGCCCCACTTGCTCACTTCTTGACCTTGCTTGTACTGTGATCTTTCTATACCTGCACTTGCTTGTTTACCTTTATATATGATCTTGCATGTGAACTGGCCTTTTGGCCTTGCTCTTGTGCTCGGATTGTGTGGTGACGTTGTGATCCACCCTGAGCTTCCTTTGCTTTGCTTGACTGGTCTTGTAACGTCTTGTTCTCCCCCACTTTGCCTATGGGGGTGTGTCAAACTCATATGCTATAATCTGTGTAGGCTGTAGTGGGGTAGACAATATGGGGTACAACACTTTTAGGTTTTCCTACTTGTACCCACCTCTCTGCTAGTTCATTCATCCCTCATTTCTTCACAATATATGCTTGATACAAGGCCCAGTAACCCAGGTGTTACGCGAAGGTTCCACGGGTCGCGAAGCGTCCCGAACAGATCCTTCCCGAATTCGGTAGAAGGCAATTCGGTGGCAACCAAAAAGCCAGAATTCGGTGCACGCAACCTAGCTCGGTGCTATAACTATAATATATTTTAGGAAAGCACATAGCCTAGGAAATCAAGCAATTCATGCATGCATATAATTATCCTATGCTAGAAATAGCATGATAAAGTAAAGGCAAGCAAGCATAGTTGGCATAAGCCGTCGTACTCTCACACTCGCTGTCCGCGGGGACGACGTCGTACCAGCTCCTCACCGGGCAGAAGCCCGACTTGTTGATGGCACGGGTGTGGGGCTGCATGGGGCAATTCCTCGTCCCTGAGCAGCAGCGCGGTGGGAAGCTGAAGCCGAAGGCCCGGTGGGGCCTTCACCTCGGCGTGTCGGAGGAGAGAAAGGGCTGGGAACTCCTCGACATCGCCGCCAACCGAGTGGTCACGACGTTGGATGTGGTGTTTTACAAGAATATGTCGCTGGAGGTGTGGAAGTCGGCGCACGGTCCGACGTCGGGGCGGGGGCTGACCACCCCGCCGACAGACACCTCGACGGCAACACTGCCTTTGCTCGCCGAGGTCAATGATCCTACTGCAGAGGATGTCAAGGACGTCCCCTCTCCCTCCCCCTCTCGTGTCCCTCTTGCCCCTCCCCTTGTGGCCGACCTGTGTGGGCTAACTCTGGTGTCGGCCTTCGGCGATGAGGGGAGACGTGGGACGTCGCCTTCGGCGCTGGCCAAAAGCATCGCCGGTGGCCGACATGACGAGCGGCAAGTCGATGTGGGAGCAAGATCGACGTGGAGAGGGGAGGAGCAATCTGAGGAGGTGTAGCCGACTTTGGTGAAGCCAGCAAAGAAGGCACCAGCAAGGCAGCAGCCGACAGGGAAGCAGGCAGCGGCGAAGCCCACCACGGAGCAGTCGGCAACCATGCAGATGGCTGGGGAGCCGACCACAAGGGAGCAGTCGGCTGGGACGTCGACCGTGGTGCATTAGGACGCTGACGGCAGCAATGCCGGTGACGAAGGGGGGGACGCTGAGAGGGCCGAGGAGTCCACTGACACCGACGTGGTGGAAGTCCAGGATGGACCACGGCGTATGGGCCTGACTTCTTCGTCCCCGCCGCCTTCACCACGGTGTATGACGTGGACGACGACCTGGCGTACGATGACGCCGAGGACGATGAGGAGCTGCTAGAGCTATACCCTGACATGCACGCTGACCCTGAGCACCGCTAGGAGATCTCTACGATGACGGTGAAGGAGGCGTTGGCGAGCTGGAAGGGCCAGGCGGTGAAGGCTGCCATGGAGGAGGAGATCCATAGCCTCATCAACATGGGCACGTGGGAGCTGGTCGAACGCCCGCCGAGGGTGAACATCATGAAGAACCGGTGGGTGCCGACAACGAAGTACCACATCAACGACACCGTCGAGCGCGAGAAGGCAAGGCTTGTCGTAAAGGGCTCCACGCAGGTGTATGGCGCCGACTACAACGAGACGTACGTGCCAGTGAGCAGCTACGTCACGTTGAGGATCTTCCTTAGCATTGTCCCCGTCTTCAACCTCAACCTGATGCACCTTGACATGAAGAACGCCTTCCTGCAGAGTAAGCTTGACCAAGTGCTCTACATGTACTAGCTAGACTATTTCAATGACGGGACCGGCCGGGTGTGTAAGCTACTGAAGAGAAAAACCGACTGAAGCATTCGCCGCTGTTGTGGTACAAGGCGCTCAACGACGTGCTGGTCGGCGTCGGGTGGAAGAAGAGCCAGGTCGACGAGGCTCTATACTTCAAGGTCGCCGACGATGAAGTGGCATGTTGGGTGCTAGTCTACGTCGACGAC
Source organism: Closterium sp. NIES-65 (assembly GCA_948144175.1). Classification (NCBI taxonomy): domain Eukaryota; kingdom Viridiplantae; phylum Streptophyta; class Zygnematophyceae; order Desmidiales; family Closteriaceae; genus Closterium; species Closterium sp. NIES-65. The sequence goes on from CANXME010002569.1 coordinate 22,087, forward strand.
CTGCTCGCCACGAGTAGTAGTGCCGAGATGCTGAAGGAGCTGAAGGAGCTACTCGAAGCCGTCTTCAAGCTACGCGAGATCTCACCAGTGCAGAAGTACCTCAGGCTGGAGATCATGCAGGACAGGTCGGCGGGGAAGCTGTTACTGCACCAGCAGGTCTACGCCGACAAGCTACGTAGGCGGTTCCTTGACAAGGAGCAGACCGAGAGAAACCCCAATACGCCGGTCTCGGTCAACGCCTACGCCGAGCTCACCTTTGATGACGAGGATGCACAAGAGTGACAGGAGGAGGAGTACCGGCAGAAGGTCGGCTCGCTGCAGTTCGCGGCGACGACAACGAGGCCGGACATCGCCTTCGCCTGCAGCAAGCTGGAGAGCGGCCTCACGGTGAGGAGCGGCAACCTCTAACACATGGAGCGGCGACAGGCCTGGCTGCATCACATGGTGAAGCGCGGGAAGTTTTCGCTGAAGTATATCCCGACAGCTGAGCAGCCGGCCGACTTCCTGACAAAGGCGCTGCACTACCCGGCCTTCAACCAATGCTCCGTCGCACTCGGCCAGGTGCGCTTGGCCGACGTGGGCGATGGCAACGACGATGTGCAGGAGTAGGTGCCATGCCCTCTTGCATGGCTGGTGCAGTGACTGGCGTGCTATGGTTAGGGTGCACGCCGACGAGCTATTCTCTGAGCAGTGCTACCGTGTGGGCTGGGGGCCCAAGTGTGAACGCGGCAGGGGAGTGTTAACGGGAGTTGGGTGTGGCCCGGTCCTCGCTTGGGCGGAGCCGACCTCGTGGTTGGTGTATGGGGGAGTGCAGCCGGCTTGCAGCAGTGGGCGAGCTGGTCGAAGATGTGGTCGACCTGCGCGGGGGCGACTGCTCTGGCGCCGACTTCAGGGCGCCAACTTTGTGGTGTTCGACCAGGTGGTCGGCCTGACCTGGTGGTCGAGTAGTAGGGCGTCGACTTGGTGACGCCGGCTTGGAGAAGCCGACTTGAGTGGTCGGCTAATAACTGTGCTGGTCGACGTGGAGCTGGTCGACCAGGAGTAACGTCGACCTGGAGCTAGTCGACCAGGGGTGTGGTCGACCTGGCGAGGTTGACTGGAGGTGGTCATCGACTTGGGAGGTCGACGGGCACATGAAGGAGCAGCTGGTTGATGTGGTTGCCCGGTCGACCAGGTTACCTGGGTGACAAGGTTCTGCGGAGGAGTGCGACGATTTCCCATGCGGTAGTGGCAAGATCGACCTCGGAAGGTATCCTGAGGTCGATGTGGCTGGTGGGCGTAGTCGCTGATGTGGAGTCGACCTAGACGTCTGCACTGTGCACGTGACGAGGAGTAGTGCACCAACCAATTGCGCGCACCTGCAAAGCAGGTGCTTCATTGTTCTGCGGGTGGAACGCTATGTAGCCGACTTGCTGCAGCATTGGTACACCGTGGACTTGCAATGTTGGCAAGCCGCGACTTTGCTCTGCTGGAGCGCAGTCGACCAAGGCGTGGTGGCACGCAGCCGACCGTGCTGCGCTGGAAGTCGACCAGCAGATTTGCTGGGTCTGATGTAGTCCTGCATGCCAACTTTGTTACTATCATTCGGAATCCTTGTTCTCAACCTTTGCTAGTGAAACTCTTGCAGTTTTGCCCCGTGAATGCACAAGTGCTAGAGAACAACTAAGGAACGAACGCAGAGATCTCACGAGCACCCGTGCCTAGCCCGCTGTCTAGCTCCCGTTGTACGAGTTATCTCCGCATTAAATATTGACCCTTGCATGCCTTTCGACTGCCTCTCATGTGTGTGTGGAAGGTCAACGTGACACGTGCTGCAGATGGTGGACATTACTAGGCTCACACTCCGCAACCGTTACCTAAGTGACGCAGACGACTTCGGGGTTGGGAGCAACGAGCTGAGCGCCTTCTTGGCGAAGCATTGATCGTCGGAAAAGAGGCAAGTGAAGATGACGGACACCAACTCGAACGGGACGCCGACTATTCATGAGTACACCCTCTACAAACAAAAGATAGTGGGTCAGACTTCTTTCGACGGCGCCAGGCTGTTCACGCAAGGGGCATACCCGAAATCTCACTCGAAGTGGCAGCCTCGGTATTTGCAGTGGCTGGAGGTTCTCCGTAACCTGTTTAAGCACAAACCGTCCGACACTGACACCCTGCCTGGTACGTCTTCAAATATGTTTGTGCTTGATTGAGTTGTCGATGTTGTTTGTGTCAACATATGTTTAGTTGAATGCATGACTTTGTTTACTTTCAAACAACAACTCTTGTCATCTCATTATAACTGATCTGTTTCACACCCCACCTCGGGGAATCAACTGGACGAGGGCACAGAAGAAAATATGTAGTTTCAACATGATCATGTCGACCCATGACCAGGAGCTGAGCTTCCGGGACGGCCTGAAGCAGATGCTCAACTCGTCTGACTGGTGCACGGCCTACCCGAATCTGGTCCGCCTTTGGATGGCGGTCGCTGTTCTGCCCCTGATCACTGTGGAGTGCAGGCAGGGTTTTTCCCGCCAGAACGTCATTAAGATCTGGCTGTGTGGCAATCTCAACGACGCGAAGCTTGGCGACCTGATGACCATCTCCATGCTGAAGTATGACCCTGACTGGCCCGCCCTTGTAGAGGTGTGGAGAGGTGCGAAGAAGAGACGTCCAGCCAAGGATGTGGTAATGGTGCATGCGCAAAGGTCTGTGAAGCGCACGAAGAAGAACCTTGCGATGCTGGCAGCGAAGCAAGCGGCAACAACAGCAGTAGCAGCAGCACCAGAGGCTGCCGCTCGTGAAGCAGCAGCTGCAGAAGAAGCAGGCATGCTAGAGGAGGAGTTGGGCCCCTGGCAGAGACGGGCAGGCTACGGCAAAGAGCCCACGACTTCAAATTCAGAGCTAGACAGTGACGACGAGGATGATTACTCTCATGGTAGCAATAGTGAAATGTTAATGTATGGTTATTTGTAGATCGTTATTAGTGTGTAGTTGTATAGAATTAAACTAATGTCGGATCACTTCAAAAATTTGTCTGAACCGTCATACTAACCTCTAAAATTTGTCTGAGACTAAGACCACCAAAAATCCTCCGTATGAGGGTTAGACGAAAGTTTTTTTTTTTTTGCAAAACGTGAGACGGGCCTAAAAGTTAGCAAGAGCCCTGCTTCCACCTTGTCCTCACGGACCTCTAGATGTCTGCATGAATGGGCTGAAGGCGACGCAGTGGGCATTTTGTGCCAATACTCAAATTTCACTTCTCTCCCCATCCCACCTCTCCCTGCCCAGATGCCGGGTATGGATGGTCTGGAGGCGGCCCGTAAGATCTGAGTGTGAGAGTGGGCTCAGGGCGGGGGAGGGGGGGGGGGGGAGGGGGATGTGTCAGAGGTCCACTGGAGATCCCCGATTGATCCCAGAGAAGGGTTACAGGCACGTTGGCTTGGGGGGTTATGGGCGCACTCGCCCGCTACACAAACAAGTCATTTTATTCCAATGCTTAGTGGCTGGGATTCTGACGGCATGTGTGTCAGAACATTATAGCTTGCTTATTTGTGTAGGCTATAGTGGGGTATCCCATAGGGGGTACAACCCAATTAGGGTTTCCTATTTGTACTCACTTCGTTCATAGTCATTCCATTCTCGTTCTTACTTTCTCATGGTATCGAGCAGGTTCCCCCGTGGGAACTGTGCTTAGGGCCCACCACATCAAACTTTTTTTTTTCTGCCCGGAGCGCGCTCCGGGCCCTTTCTCTTACTTTTTCATTTTGCCCTAACAGCCCTTAGACGCCCACGCGCCGTCTGTCCTGGCCCCTTGACGCCCGCGCGCCGCCCGTCCCGGCCCCTAGACACCCGCGCGCCGCCCGTCCAGGCCCCACGCCGCCCGCGCGCTGCCCTTCGAGCCCGCGCGCCGCCCGTCCAGGCCCCACGCCGCCCGCGCGCTGCCCTTCTAGCCTGCGAGCCGCCCGTCTAGGCCCCACGCTGCCCGCGCGCTGCCCTTAGTGCCCGCGAGCCGCCCGTCTCGGCCCCCCCCCTCGACGCCCGCGCGCTGCCCGCCAGGCCCCTCGACGCCGTGCGCCGCCCGATCCGGCCCCACGCCACCCGTGCGCCACCCGTCCCGGCCGCGCACACCCTTCCCGGCCCCTCGTCGCCCGTGCGCAGCCCGTCCCGGCCCCGCTCCCAGCCGCCCGTGCGTCACTCGTCCCGGCCCCGCTTCCAGCCGCCCGTGCGTCACCCGTCCCGGCCCCGCTCCCAGCCGCCCGTGCGTCACCCATCCCGGCCCCGCTCCCAGCCGCCCGCGCGCTACCCGTCCCGGCCCAGCTCCCGGCCACCCGTGCACCACCTGTCCCTGCCGTGAGCCACCGGCCCGAGCCGCCTGCGCAGCTGTGGAGCCGAGCCGCAGGAGCCGCCTGTGCCGCTGACAGCCCGAGCCGCCCGAGCCGCCCGAGCCGTCCGAGCCGCCCGAGCCGCCCCAGCCGCCCGAGCCGCCCAAGCCGCCCGAGCCGCCCGAGCCGCCCGAGGAGCCGAGCCGCCCGAGGAGCCGCCCGAGCTGCCCGAGCCGCCCGAGGAGCCGAGCCGCTGGTGCCAAGGTGCTGCTGTCGCTGCTGGGCCGGCCGAGCTGCCGTGTTTGCTGTGCTGCTGTGCTCCCCGACCCGTCCTGTCTGGTGAGATCGCCGGCTGCAGTCATGGCTACCCCTAGTGTCCTAGCTTTTGACGCTGAGGGTCGTGCCATTGACTTTGAGGTCTGGGTCGACGACCTGCAGCTGTTCTTACAGTGCGATAGGGCAGACGGTCTTTCTCTCTTTGACCTCACCTCTGGCGACGTCCCTGCCCCTGCTGCTGATGCTGACGCCACTGTTTGCTCACAGTGGGCCACGCGCGATGCTGCTGCACGTCTTGCTGTGCGTCGCCACCTGCCTACCGCTGAGCGCGCGCACTTTAGCCAGTACAAGAGAGCCCAGACCTTGTACGACGTTGTAGTTGCGCGCTACTCCTCCCCTGCCACTGCTGCACTGAGCCGCCTCATGCTCCCCTTCCACTTCCCTGACCTTGCCGCCTTTCCCACTGTCGCTGATCTCATTACGCACCTCCGCACTAGTGACACTCGCTACCGCGCTGCGCTTCCTGCTGACTTCTGCGCCAAGAACCCCCCCCCCCATGTACATCACTCTCTACTTCTTAGTCACTCGCCTCCCTGACTCCCTTCGTGTAGTCCGGGACCACTTTCTTGCGGTCTGTCCCACCACCCTCACAGTCGACAGCCTCGAGAAGGCCCTCCTAGCGGTGGAGAAGAGCATAGTCGCTGTAGGAGCCTCTCGAGGTGACCCCCGCGCCCCCATGTTTGAGGGGTGTTCTCCTTCCCCTCTCGTGCCCTCTGTCGCCTCTCCCGCTGCGGCCGACCTCGTTGGTCTTGAGCCAGTCGGTGCGGCGTCTGCCCCTAGCGGGAGACGCCGCTCTGGCAAGGGCAAGGGGGGCAAGGGAGCGGGTGGGGCCAGCGGGGGCGGTGGAGGTGGAGGTGGAGGCGGCGGAGGGAATGGGGGTGGCGGTGGAGGTGGTGGCGGGGGTGGGGGTGCTAGTGGCGGCAGTACAGTCCGGGGTGGCGGCGGCGGTGGCGGTGGGAGCGGAGGTGGCGGAGGCGGCGGCGGTGGAGGCGGAGGCGGGGGCGGTGGAGGCGGAGGCGGGGGTGGTGGTGGTGGAGGTGGTCGGAGTGACGCTTCGCAGCGAAGCACCACTGGGGGTGGTCAGCGCCAGCAGCAGCAGCAGCAGCAGCAGCGTTCTCGCGACGTCCCCACCCCTCAGCAGCTCCGTGAGTGGTACACGCAGCGTCAGCGTGGTGGGGGTTTTGGTCCCTGCACCTACGTTCTTCGCACTGGCGACCGCGCTGGAGAGCAGTGTGGGGGTACCCACACCGCCCAGCGCTGCTTTGGCCGCCTGACGGACGCTTGGCGCCAGCAGTTCCCGGAGGCCGCGGAGATCCCCCGCTGGGGAGAGCTGTCTAGGGCTGGTGTAGCTATCTTTGATCTTGACTTTGATGCTATCCTTGCTGCCATGTATGCTGTGACCATTAGTGATGACGGTGACTGTTACCGGTGTTTCCCGCCCGACCCGGGCATTGGTACTGCTGCTCTAGGTGCCAGCGAGGCTTCTACTCTAGGTGCCAGTGCGTCTGTGCTCTCAGGTACTGGTGAGGCTGCTCTCTCAGGTACTAGTGAGTCTGCGCTCTCAGGTACTGCGCCGGCTTCGGCCTCCCACACCTTCACCCTTGACTCTGGAGCGTCTCGCTCCTTCTTTCGGGACCGCACCACACTCACGCCGCTTAGTCGGCCGGTTGCAGTGTCCCTGGCTGACCCCTCTGGGGGTCATGTTCTGTCTCGCTTCTCCACAGTCCTCCCGTGTCCGGCGGCTCCCTCTGGCACCCTGTCTGGTCTCTACCTCCCCTCCTTCTCTACGAACTTGGTGAGTGGTGCTGACCTACACGATGCGGGAGTCCACCAGTTCACCCCTGCTTGTCAGCGAGTGACGCACTGCACAGAGGCTAGCACAGGTCGTCACCTGGCTATGTTTACACGTCACCCAGGGTCGAGCCTGTACACACTGACCACTGCTTCTCCTCCAGTTCCTGAGTCTAGTAGGGTCCCTTCGTCAGGTCAGGTGTTTGCTGCAGCGTCCAGGTCTGGTCCTGAGTCTGCCCCCTGTTCGTGTCGTCGCCTGTCTCACGAGACTCTCCTCTGGCACCACCGCCTGGGTCACCCCTCTCTGCTTCGGCTCAGAGGCATGGCCTCCCGTCTTCTTGTGTCTGGTCTTCCCCGGTCCCTCCCTCCCCTTCCTCAGGGCCCTGGCCCTGCCTGTGTCCCCTGTGTCGAGGGGCGCCAGCGTGCTGCCCCTCACTCCTCCCAGTTTCCTCCGACAGAGGCTCCGTTGCAGACGCTTCACATGGACGTGTGGGGCCCTGCCCGCGTCCGTGGACTCGGTCACGAGCGCTACTTCCTGTTGGTGGTTGACGACTACTCGCGTTACACCACAGTCTTCCCCTTGCACAGCAAGGGCGATGTCAGTGAGGTGCTGATCGATTGGATCCGCGCAGCTCGTCTCCAGCTCAGGCAGAGCTTTGGCTCGGACTTTCCTGTGTTGCGTCTGCACTCGGACAGAGGCGGAGAGTTCTCCTCTGGCCTTCTGCGTGCCTACTGTCGTGCGCGAGGCATCCGCCAGACCTTCATGCTTCCGGACTCACCGCAGCAAAATGGGATTGCAGAGCGCCGCATTGGCATGGTCATGGACGTCGCTCGTACGTCTATGATGCATGCGGCTGCCCCCCATTTTCTGTGGCCGTTTGCGGTCAGGTACGCGGCGCATCAGATCAACCTCCACCCCAGGGTCTCCAGGCCGGAGACCTCCCCAGCCCTGCTGTGGACGGGGAAGGTTGGCGATGCGTCGGCGTTCCGGGTCTGGGGATCTCGGGCGTTTGTCCGCGACTTGTCTGCGGACAAGCTGTCCCCTCGCGCTGCTCCCTGCGTCTTCCTGGGGTTCCCCCCCGAAGCCCCTGGGTGGCAGTTCTACCACCCCACCTCTCGCCGTGTTCTGTCCTCCTAGGACGTCACGTTCGACGAGTCGGTACCCTACTACCGCCTCTTCCCCTACCGCACTCCGTCCCTCCCCCCACCCCCGCTCTTCTTGGTACCAGGACCCCACCCGGTAGACCCCCTTCCCCCTCAGGGTCCTGCCCCTTCAGGTGTGTCCCAGGTAGACGCGGTCGAGCCTGTCGAGGTCACTGGTGACTCTGGTGCTGCTGTGGGTGCTGAGCCTAGGGGTGCTGTGACTGGGGGTGCTGTGCCTGGGGGTGCTGGTCCTGGGGGTGCGGAGCCTAGCGGTGCTGAGCCTGGGGGTGCTGAGTCTGGGGGTGCTGAGCCTGGGGGTGCTGAGCCTGGGGGTGCTGAGCCTGGGGGTGCTGGGCCTGGGGGTGCTGAGCCTGGGGGTGCTGAGATTGGAGGTGCTACGCCTGGAGGTGCTTTGCCTGGGAGTGCTGAGCCTGGAGGTTCTTCGCCTGGAGGTTCTCCGGGTGCTTCGCCTCGCCGAGAGCCACTCTCCCCACAGGAGCTGCGTGAGTGGTTTTCCCGGCGTTGGAGGCGTGCTGCTGGTGCTGGAGGTTCTTTGGCTGCTGAGGGTTCAGCTGCCGCGGGTCCCGGGGGTGCTCGTACTGGGAGTACTGGAGCTGCTGGGCCTGCGGGCTCTCCTGGAGCTGGTGCTACTGAGCGTGTTGGCGCTGAGACTACCGCTGGCGGTCCGCCTGGCAGTGCTCCTGGTACTGCTGGGGGTTCTGGAGCTACTGGAGGTGCTGCTGGAGGTGCTGCTGGAGCGGGTGCTCCTGCTGGGGGTACTGGTGCTGTCCCTGCTGTTTCTGGCGTCGCCACGCGGCCCCGACCGTACTTCGTTCCGCTCCTGCAGCAGGTTCTTGGTCTTACACCTTCTACTGGTCCTCCTCCTCCTCCCTTAGAGGGTCCACAGCCTGTCCAGTCACAGTCACAGCTACAGCCTGCCTCCCCTTTGCCTGCTCCTTCTCCCTACGCTGGTCCGACTGGAGGTCTTACTGAGCGTCGTGAGCCTGCGTCTCGTCCTGCGTCGCCTGTTCCTGCTGCGCGCACTAGTGGTCGCCGTTCGCGTCAGCGTCCTCCTCCTGTCCCTGGCACGCACCGGATGTCTCTGCGTCCGTCTACTGCTCCTCTGCGTGCCCCTTTGCCTTCTCCTCCTGCTTCCTCTCTTCCTACTCTTGCCGACCCGGAGTCGGACTCTCTTCGTGCTGCCAGTCCTACTGTCACGCGTCTCCTTGCTACTGCCGTCACTGACCCTTCTTTTGAGTCTTCTGCTGCGTCTGCCCTTGTTACTGAGCTCGTCGACTTTGCTGCGCGCTGTCGTCTAGACTACGCTGCTAGTCTTGTCGCTGAGTCTAAGTCTACCTGTCCTCCGTCCGTCGGGGGTGAGTGTGCCCTTGGCACGGACGTCCTTGAGGACAGGCAGGAGGAGTTCCAGTGTCTGGCCGCCGCTTCACCTCATCTCGCGTCTGTACTGCTCACCCCTGAGGGAGACCCGGATGCACTAGACATCCCGACTCCGCGCTCTTACGCGGAGGCGATAGAGGGTCCCTACTCCTCTCAGTGGCAGGCAGCTATGGATGCATAGATGGCTTCCTGGAAGTCCACAGGCACCTACGTTGACGCTGTCCCCCCTCCTGCGGCAAACATCGTCAGTGGCATGTGGATTTTCAGGGTGAAGCGGCCCCCGGGTTCTCCGCCTGTCTTCAAGGCGCGTTACGTGGCTCGTGACTTCAGTCAGCGGCAGGGAGTTGACTACTTTCAGACCTTCTCCCCCACCCCGAAGATGACCACTCTTCGGGTACTGCTGCACGTTGCTGCTCACCGTGACTACGAGCTGCACTCTCTCGACTTCAGCACTGCTTTCTTGCAGGGCAGCCTGCACGAGGAGATCTGGCTGCGTCGCCCACCTGGCTTCTCTGGGTCTTTCCCTCCTGGTACCCAGTGGAGTCTCCGGCGTCCAGTTTACGGTCTCTGCCAGGCGCCACGTGAGTGGCACGACACACTGAGGACTACGCTTGCGGCACTTGGGTTTGCTCCTTCTACTGCCGACCCGTCGCTGTTTCTGCGCACCGACACCTCTCTGCTGCCGTTCTACATCCTCGTGTACGTCGACGACTTGGTCTTTGCCACAGCTGACACTGCTGGACTCGCCTACGTGAAGTCCGAGCTGCAGAAGAGACACACGTGCACTGACCTGGGTGAACTGCGCAGCTACCTTGGCTTGCAGATCACCCGGGACAGAGCACGCCGCACCATTACCCTGACTCAGTCACACATGGTGCAGCTGGTCCTTCAGCGCTTCGGCTTCACGTACTCCTCACCTCAGGCCACTCCTCTGCCTACTCGCCACTCGCTCTCAGCTCTGCCTTCGGATGAGTCCGTAGAGTCGAGTGGCCCGTATGCAGAGCTTGTTGGCTGCCTCATGTACCTGATGACCTGCACACGACCTGACCTTGCATACCCTCTTAGCATTCTCGCACGCTATGTTGCTCCTGGGAGACACCGACCAGAGCACATGGCTGCAGCAAAGAGGGTGTTGCGCTACTTGTGCAGTACGTCGGGCATGGGGCTAGTGCTTGGAGGGCGCAGTCCAGTGGTCCTCACTGGGCACGCGGACGCTTCTTGGGCTGACGACCAGGCTACGCAGCGGTCGTCACAGGGTTACACCTTCAGCCTTGGTTCCGGCTCTGTTTCGTGGCGGGCTACCCGCTCGTCTTCTGTTCTCGGCTCCAGTTGTGAGGCTGAGATCTACACCGGGGCTATGGCTGCCCAGGAGCTTCGCTGGCTCACCTACCTGTTGACCGACCTTGGAGAGCCGCCTCGTTTTCCTCCAGTCCTGTACGTAGACAACAAGGCCATGCTGGCCTTGTGTCGAGAGCAGCGACTAGAGCACAGGACAAAGCACATTGCTCTCCGCTACTTTCTTGCTCGTGAGCTACAGCAGCGTGGACAGTTGCGACTTGCGTACGTGGCCTCTGAGGCCAGCACTGCTGATGTCTTCACCAAGGTACTTGCGCCTTGTGATCATCAGCGCTGCTGCACGCAGCTGGGTCTTGTGCCTGTCTTGCCTCACTTGCTCACTTCTTGACCTTGTTTGTATCTTCACCTATATATACTCTTGCTCTTGCTTGCTTGACTCTTGTATATCTTTATATGTGATCTTGCATGTGAACTGGCCTTCTGGCCTTTGAACTTGTGCTCGGAATGTGTGGTGACTTTGTGATCCACCCTGAGCTTTGCTTTGCTTTGCTTGACTGGTCTTGTGACCCCTTGTTCTCCCCCACTTTGCCTATGGGGGTGTGTCAGAACATTATAGCTTGCTCATTTGTGTAGGCTATAGTGGGGTATCCCATAGGGGGTACAACCCAATTAGGGTTTCCTATTTTTACTCACTTCGTTCATAGTCATTCCATTCTCGTTCTTACTTTCTCAATGTGGTCATCATTGCGCTCGCAGCGGATTTGATTGCAGGCACGCGCCAGCACTGCTTTGTCATCGACAAGGATGACTACTTCTCCAAACCCTTCAGTGACGGCCCCTCTCACCATCCGTCTGGCGCTGCCTCGCCAATACATGATTACTCATGCACATGCTTGTATAGGTCCCACTTCCACCTCTAATGTCGCCTGTCATTTTTTTTCACCCCATACATGATAATGAGCTACGTGTCATTCCAAGCCTCGTGGAATTAAATTTCTGCATGCGGGTAATCCATGAAGTTCCAATCCATGAATGTCCATAAAATAATTCAAGTATTCCAATAACAATGTTCCAATATTTTGTGGGCTAAAATTTAGGAGAAAGGGTCCCCTGTCAGAACGGTGTAATTAGGAGTGTAGGTACAGTCTTTCGTTGTTCCTGTAAAGGGCAAATATGCCAGTTGTAATCAACAAGGGTCTTGATAATATGTTTGGTAAAAAAATAACGGGTACGGTCACTGCAAATGATACTTTCACGTGGTTGATAAATCATTTCACGAAATCATTCACAATCAACTTGGAAAAAAAAAAACGCGAATGGTCACAAATGAAACTCCCGACCGAAAAAAGATAATGCCCAAAACAGATCTGGATGCGTTTTCGGATGAATCAACCCTAAACACGATTTGCCAGGTGTTAGGGTTGATCCGTTCCTAAACCGTATCCGATTCCGATTGGGTTTTAGTTTTGTTGGAAGTTTGCTGATTGGTTGGGCGCGAGCGGAATTTTTATAGAGTTTCAAGAATTTTTTGCAGGAGTTACATGTGTGATCATTCATGTGATTATTTACATGTGGTTAGTGACTGATTCCGTGACCCCACTTACACTTGATGCCCGTTTAAGTCCCCCCTACTTGGGTTGTGCTCTGGGCTTATAAACGTTTTGGAATTTCGCCCTGTTCGTTTCATTTCGCCCAGGTGTTGAGGTGCTTCTACAAAGGGTTTTTAGTCAATCGAGAAGTGTCAGAACATTATAGCTTACTTATTTGTGTAGGCTATAGTGGGGTATCCCATAGGGGGTACAACCCAATTAGGGTTTCCTATTTGTACTCACTTCGTTCATAGTCAATTCATTCTCGTTCAATTCTTCTCATGGAATCAGAGCAGGTCCCCTCCTAGGGACTGTTCCTAGGGCCCACCGAAGCGCAGCCCGAGGCGCGCGTTCTTTTTTTTTAGCGACCCTGCGTGTCGCCCTTACCTTCGCGATCCCGCCGCCCTTTAGTCGCGGCCCCGCTTTACCCCTACGGCCCCGCTTCGGCCCCGCTTAGGCCCCGTCTGCCCCGCTTAGGCCCCGCTACGGCCCCGCGTCGGCCCCGCTTAGGCCCCGTCGGCCCCGCTTAGGCCCCGTCGGCCCCTCGTCGGCCCCGCTACGGCCCCTCGTCGGCCCCGCTTAGGCCCCATCGGCCCCGCTCAGGCCCCGTCGGCCCCGCTTAGGCCCCGCTACGGCCCCGCGTCGGCCCCGCTTAGGCCCCGTCGGCCCCGCTTAGGCCCCGTCGGCCCCGCTTAGGCCCCGCTACGGCCCCGCTACGGCCTCGCTACGGCCCCGTCGGCCCCGTCGGCCCCGCCTAGGCCCCGCCGACCCTGCTACGGCCCCGCTACAGCCCGTCGTCGGCCCCGCTACGGCCCCGCTTAGGCCCCGCTGCAGCCCCGCTACGGCCCCCATTGCGGCCCCGCCGCCCGTGCTGCAGCCCGCCGCGCCACCCGTGCAGTCGCCCGTGCAACCGCCCGTGCAGCCGCCCGTGCAGCCGCCCGTGCAGCCGCCCGTGCAGCCGCCCACCGTGCCGCCCGTGAGCCGCCCCAGCCGCCCGTGAGCCGCCCGTGCAGCCGCCCGCGCCGCCCGTGTGCCCCCGCGTCACCCGAGCCGTGCGAGCCGCCCGAGCCGCCCGATCCGTCTACGGTCCCAGGAGCCGGATCCTGTGGGGCTACTGCTACTCCTGGGCCGGCGGAGTTGCCGAGCTGCTGTGTTGCTGTCCTACTGAGCTGCTCGACCCTTCTTCTCTGGTGAGACTGTCGGCTGCTATCATGGCCACCCCCAGTGTCCTGGCCTTTGACGCTGAGGGTCGCGCCATTGACTTTGCGGTCTGGGTCGAGGACCTGCAGCTGTACTTGCAGTGCGATTCAGTAGATGACATCTCTCTCTCTTTGACTTTGCCTCTGGCGCTGTCCTTGCCCCTCCTGCTGATGCTGACCCCACTGTTCGCTCCAAGTGGGCCACACGCGATGCTGCTGCACGTCTTGCTGTGCGTCGCCACCTCCCTTCCTCCGAGCGTGCCCACTTTAGTCAGTGCAAGACCGCTCAGGCCTTGTACGACGCTGTAGTTGCGCGCTACTCCTCCCCTTCCACTGCTACACTGAGCCGCCTCATGCTACCGTACCTCTTCCCTGACCTTGTTGCCTTTCCCACAGTCACAGACCTCTTTACCCACCTTCGCTCTAGTGACACTCGCTACCGAGCTGCGCTTCCTGCTGCCTTCCTCGCCGAAAACTCCCCTCCCATGTACATCACCCTCTACTTTCTAGTCACCCGTCTCCCTGAGTCCCTTCGTGCTGTTAGGGACCAGTTTCTCTCTGTCTATCCCACCACCCTCACTGTCGACCTCCTCGAGAAGTCCCTCCTAGCGGCCGAGAAGAGCATAGTCGCTGTAGGGGCCTCTCGTGGTGACCCGCGCACCCCCATCTTTGAGGGGTGTTCTCCTTCCCCCCTGTTACCCTCTGTCGCCTCTGCTGCTGCGGCTGACCTCGTTGGTTTAGAGTCGGTCGGTGCGGCGTCTGCCCCCAGCGGTAGGCGCCGCTCTGGCAGGAGCAAGGGGGGCAAGGGAGCGGGTGGAGCTAGCGGGGGCGGTGGCGGAGGAGGTGGGGGCGGCGGGGGGAGTGGGGGTGGCGGTGGGGGTGGAGGCGGGAGTGGAGGTACTGGTGGCGGCAGTGGAGGCGGAGGTGGCGGCGGAGGTGGTGGCGGAGGTGGCAGTGGGAGCGGCGGGGGCGAGGGTGGCGGTGGCGGCGGTGGCGGCGGAGGCGGGGGTGGCGGTGGTGGAGGTGGTCGGAGTGGCTCGTCCCAGAGGAGCAGCACTGGGGGTGGTCAGCGCCAGCAGCAGCAGCAGCAGCAGCGCTCTCGCGACGTCCCCGCCCCTCAGCAGCTCCGTGAGTGGTACTCGCAGCGTCAGCGTGGTGGGGCGTTCGGTCCCTGCACCTACGTCCTTCGCACCGGCGACCGCGCGGGTGAGCAGTGTGGGGGCACCCACACCGCTCGCCGCTGCTTTGCCCGCTTGACCGACGCTTGGCGCCAGCAGTTTCCGGAGGCCTCTGAGATCCCCCGCTGGGGAGAGCTGTCTAGGGCTGGTGTAGCTGTTTTTGATCTTGACTTTGATGCTATCCTTGCTGCCATGTATGCTGTGACTGTTAGTGATGATGGTGACTGTTACCGGTGTTTTCCGCCCGACTCGGGCATTGGTACTGCTCCGTCAGGTGCCAGTGAGGCTGCTGCTCTAGGTGCCAGTGCGTCTGTGCTCTCAGGTACTAGTGAGTCTGCCCTCTCAGGTACTGTGTTGGCTTCTGCCTCTCACACCTTCACCCTTGACTCGGGGGCGTCTCGCTCCTTCTTTCGGGACCGCACCACTCTCACGCCGCTTAGTCGGCCGGTTGCGGTGTCCCTGGCTGACCCCTCTGCGGGTCCTGTCCTGTCTCGTTTCTCCACAGTCCTCCCGTGTCCGGCAGCTCCCTCTGGCACCCTGACTGGTCTCGACCTCCCCTCGTTCTCTACGAACCTGATGAGTGGTGCTGACCTACAGGATGTGGGTGTCCACCAGTTCACTCCTGCTCGTCAGCGGGTGACACACTGCACACAGGCTAGCACAGGTCGCCACCTAGCTACGTTTACACGTCAGCCAGGGTCGAGCCTGTACACACTGACCACTGCTTCTCCTCCCGGTGCTGAGTCTGGTAGAGTCCCTTCGTCTGGTCAGGTGTTTGCTGCAGCGTCCAGGTCTGGTCCTGAGTCTGCCCCCTGTTCGTGTCGCCGTCTGTCTCACGAGACTCTCCTCTGGCACCACCGCCTTGGCCACCCCTCTCTGCTTCGGCTCAGAGGCATGGCCTCCCGTCTTCTTGTGTCTGGTCTCCCCCGGTCCCTCCCTCCCCTTCCTCAGGGTCCTGGCCCTGCCTGTGTCCCTTGTGTCGAGGGGCGCCAGCGTGCTGCCCCTCACTCCTCCCAGTTTCCTCCGACAGAGGCTCCGTTGCAGACGCTACACATGGACGTGTGGGGCCCTGCCCGCGTCCGTGGACTCGGTCACGAGCGCTACTTCCTGTTGGTGGTTGACGACTACTCGCGTTACACCACAGTCTTCCCCTTGCGCAGCAAGGTACTGGAGCTGCTGGGCCTGAGGGTTCTCCTGGAGCTGGTGCTGCTGAGGGTGTTGGCGCTGAGACTACCGCTGGCGGTCCGCCTGGCAGTGCTCCTGGTGCTGCTGGAGGTGCTGCTGGAGCGGGTACTCCTGCTGGGGGTACTGGTGTTGTCCCTGCTGTTTCTGGCGTCGCCACGCGGCCCCGACCGTACTTCGTTCCGCTCCTGCAGCAGGTTCTTGGTCTTACACCTTCTCCTGGTCCTCCTCCTCCTCCATTAGAGGGTCCACAGCCAGTCCCGTCACAGTCACAGCTACAGCCTGCCTCCCCTTTGCCTGCTCCTTCTCCCTACGCTGGTCCGACTGGAGGTCTTACTGAGCGTCGTGAGCCTGCGTCTCGTCCTGCGTCGCCTGTTCGTACTGCGCGCGCTAGTGGTCGCGGTTCGCGTCAGCGTCCTCCTCCTGTCCCTGGCACGCACCGGATGTCTCTGCGTCCGTCTACTGCTCCTCTGCGTGCCCCTTTGCCTTCTCCTCCTGCTTCCTCTCTTCCTGCTCTTGCCGACCCGGAGTTGGACTCTCTTCGTGCTGCCAGTCCTACTGTCACGCGTCTCCTTGCTACTGCTGTCACTGACCCTTCTTTCGAGTCTTCTGCTGCGTCTGCCCTTGTCACTGAGCTTGTCGACTTTGCTGCGCGCTGTCGTCTAGACTACGCTGCTAGTCTTGTCGCTGAATCTGAGTCTGCCTGTCCTCCGTCCGTCGGGGGTGAGTGTGCCTTTGGCACGGACGTCCTTGAGGACAGGCAGGAGGAGTTCCAGTGTCTGGCCGCCGCTTCACCTCATCTCGCGTCTGTACTGCTAGCCCCTGAGGGAGACCCGGATGCACTTGACATCCCGACTCCGCGCTCTTACGCGGAGGCGATAGAGGGTCCCTACTCCTCTCAGTGGCAGGCAGCTATGGACGCAGAGATGGCTTCCTGGAAGTCCACAGGCACCTACGTTGACGCTGTTCCCCCTCCTGGGGCGAACATAGTCAGTGGCATGTGGATCTTCAGGGTGAAGCGGCCGCTGGGTTCTCCGCCTGTCTTCAAGGCGCGCTACGTGGCTCGTGGCTTCAGTCAGCGGCAGGGAGTTGACTACTTTCAGACCTTCTCCCCCACCCCGAAGATGACCACTCTTCGGGTACTGCTGCACGTTGCTGCTCACCGTGACTACGAGCTGCACTCTCTCGACTTCAGCACTGCTTTCTTGCAGGGCAGCCTGCACGAGGAGATCTGGCTGCGTCGCCCACCTGGCTTCACTGGGTCTTTCCCTCCTGGTACCCAGTGGAGTCTCCGGCGTCCAGTCTACGGTCTCCGCCAGGCGCCACGTGAGTGGCACGACACACTGAGGACTACGCTCGCGGCACTTGGGTTTGCTCCTTCTACTGCCGACCCGTCGCTGTTTCTGCGCACCGACACCTCTCTGCCGCCGTTCTACATCCTCATGTACGTCGACGACTTGGTCTTTGCCACAGCTGACACTGCTGGACTCGCCTACATGAAGTCCGAGCTGCAGAAGAGACACACGTGCACAGACCTCGGTGAACTGCGCAGCTACCTTGGCTTGCAGATCACCCGGGACAGAGCACGCCGCACCATTACCCTGACTCAGTCACACATGGTGCAGCAGGTCCTTCAGCGCTTCGGCTTCACGTACTCCTCGCCTCAGGCCACTCCTCTGCCTACTCGCCACTCGCTCTCAGCTCTGCCTTCGGATGAGTCCGTAGAGTCGAGTGGCCCGTATGCAGAGCTTGTTGGCTGCCTCATGTACCTGATGACCTGCACACGACCTGACCTTGCATACCCTCTTAGCATTCTCGCACGCTATGTTGCTCCTGGGAGACACCGACCAGAGCACATGGCTGCAGCGAAGAGGGTGTTGCGCTACTTGTGCAGTACGTCGGGCATGGGGCTAGTGCTTGGAGGGCGCAGTCCAGTGGTCCTCACTGGGCACGCGGACGCTTCTTGGGCTGACAACCAGGCTACGCAGCGGTCGTCACAGGGTTAGACCTTCAGCCTTGGTTCCGGCTCTGTTTCGTGGCGGGCTACCCGCTCGTCTTCTGTTCTCGGCTCCAGTTGTGAGGCTGAGATCTACGCCGGGGCTATGGCTGCACAGGAGTTACGCTGGCTCACCTACCTGCTGACCGACCTTGGAGAGCCGCCTCGTTCTCCTCCAGTCCTGTACGTAGACAACAAGGCCATGCTGGCCTTGTGTCGAGAGCAGCGACTGGAGCACAGGACAAAGCACATTGCTCTCCGCTACTTTCTTGCTCGTGAGCTACAGCAGCGTGGACAGTTGCAACTTGCGTACGTGGCCTCTGAGGCCAACACAGCTGATGTCTTCACCAAGGCACTTGCGCCTTGTGATCATCAGCGTTGCTGCACGCAGCTGGGTCTTGTGCCTGTCTTGCCTCACTTGCTCACTTCTTTACCTTGCTTGTACCTTCACCTATATATATTCCTGCTCTTGCTTGCTTGACTCTTGTATATCTCTATATATGATCTTGCATGTGAACTGGCCTTCTGGCCTTTGAACTTGTGCTCGGAATGTGTGGTGACTTTGTGATCCACCCTGAGCTTTGCTTTGCTTTGCTTGACTGGTCTTGTGACCCCTTGTTCTCCCCCACTTTGCCTATGGGGGTGTGTCAGAACATTATAGCTTACTTATTTGTGTAGGCTATAGTGGGGTATCCCATAGGGGGTACAACCCAATTAGGGTTTCCTATTTGTACTCACTTCGTTCATAGTCATTTCCTTCTCGTTCAATTCTTCTCAAGAAGTACTACTGTACATAGTTCGCTCCGAAGACAGTGTTAGCGCTGCTGGGGAATGGTTACACGGATTCCGAATCTGAGAGCGCACACTTTTTACGCTCGTAGGGAATTCCAACCCTGATTGGGTAAAACAGTTACCAAACAGACGATGACCGTCTGTCCAGACGGTCGTCGTCCACATCTACATGTTAATGTCGATTTTCGGGGAAAAAACAATATACCCTCTTGGGTGGTATGCCATTTAGGGAGTCATCAACCCTAAACACTATGCGGCAAGGTGTTTAGGGTTGGTCCTATCCATCGGGGTATTTATATGTTAGGGAGACACATTTTTTGGAGGGATCAACCTTAAACACGGGAACCCGCATGATGTTTAGGGTTGATGCCTTTCCACTGGTTTTTTTTTTTTTTTTTTTTTTTTTTTTTTTTTTTTTTTTTTTTTTTTTAAAACGAAATTTAGAGTGGGATCAATCATAAAAACCTTGCCATATGGTGTTTAGGGTTGATACTCCCCGGTCTGTTTTTGTGAAATGTTTCGACCAATCACGTTTTTGTCAGAACATATAGCTTATACATTTGTGTAGGCTGTAGTGGGGTAGCCCATATGGGGTACAACCCAATTAGGGTTAGTACTTGTACCCAACTCTTTCATAGTTGAATCATTCCCGTTTCAATTCTCACATGGTATCGAGCAGGTTCCCTCGTGGGAACTGTTCCTAAGGCCCTACTACTGCTTCCGCTGCTACTCGATCTGTCGCACGCCCCGCGGCGTGCGACCTATTTTCATCTCGCCGCGCGCCTGGCGCGCGCCCCGAGGCGCGCGGCCCCGCCTCTCTCGTCGCGGCCCCGCCCCTTGTCGCGGCCCCGCCCTACGTCGCGGCCCCGCCCCTCGTCGCGGCCCCGCCATCTCTCGTCGCGGCCCCGCCCTTCGTCGCGGCCCCGCCTCTCTCGTCGCGGCCCCGCCCTTCGTTGCGGCCCCTGCCGCCCTTCGTCGCGGCCCCGCCACCCTGCCTTGCGGCCCCGCCGCCTCTCTTGACGCGGCCCCACCGCTCTTCTTTGCGGCCCTGCCGCCCTTCGTCGCGGCCCCTGCCGCCCTTCGTCGCGGCCCCTGCCTCCCTTCGTAGCGGCCCCTGCCGCCATTCTCCACCGCGGCCCCGCCACATCCCTTGCGGCTCCGCAGCCCTGCACCGACCCGGCCCCGCCTCTGCTGGCCCCGTCGCCGCTCCACCCGGCCCCGCCGCCGTCCCCAAGCGGCCCCGCCGTCACCACCGAGCCGCCGGCGCCGCCGAGCTAGTGCCGAGCCACCCGAGCCGCCCGAGCCGCCCGAGCCGCCCGAGCCGCCCGAGCCGCCCGAGCCGCCCGAGCCACCCGAGCCGCCCGAGCCGCCCGAGCCGCAGCGCCACCTCAGCCGCCCGAGCCGCCGGGTCGCCGAGCCGCCGAGCTGCAGTTGCTGGCGAGCACCCGTACCGCCGAGCCGCCGAGCCGCCCGAGTCGCCCGAGCCGCCGAGCCGCAGTTGCTGCAGTGCCGCCGTGCCGCCGAGTCGCCGAGTCGCCGAGTCGTCGAGCCTGCTCTTCCCACCACTGGTGAGCCCCTGCCTTACTAGCGCGCTGCCTGCTGCTTGCTTGGCTGCCTGCCTTACTGCTGCTACTCCTGCTCCTACTTCTACTGGCGGCGGCCAGATGCAGCTCCAGCAACGCCCACGCGCGTCTCTCACGCCCCAGCAGCTTCGTGAGTGGTACGCTCAGAGTAGAGGGTCTCTCAGTTCTGTTCGCTGCTCTTACGTGATTCGCACTGGTGCTCGGACTGGTCAGCCTTGTGG
Source organism: Closterium sp. NIES-65 (assembly GCA_948144175.1). Taxonomy (NCBI): domain Eukaryota; kingdom Viridiplantae; phylum Streptophyta; class Zygnematophyceae; order Desmidiales; family Closteriaceae; genus Closterium; species Closterium sp. NIES-65. Next base: position 42,101 of record CANXME010002569.1, read on the forward strand.
GACGCCTAGTCACACACCGTCCCGCTGCTTCGCCTGTCTGAGCGACGCCTGGCGTACCGAGTTTGGCGACGAGGCTGAGCTCCCCGACTGGGTGGAGTTGCTTAGGCAGAGGGTAGATATATTTGCTCTTGACTATGATGCAATTCTCACTGCCATGTATGCATTGCCTACTAGTGCTGACCGTGCCGGTCACCTGTGCGCACCGCCTGACCCGGGTATAGAGCCTGCTGCTCTAGCTGCTGGTGCGGCTGCTGCTCTGGGTGCTAGTGTGTCTCCTGCTCCAGGTACAGGTGCGGCTGCTGCTCTAGGTGCTAGTGAGTCTGCTTCCTCAGGTGCGGGTGAGTCTGCTCTCTCAGGTACCGCGTCGGCTCCGGCCTCTCACACCTTCACCCTTGACTCGGGGGCTTCCCGCCCTTTCTTTCGAGACCGCACCACACTCACGCCGCTTGGTCGGCCAGTTGCAGTCTCTCTGGCAGACCCCTCTGGGGGCTCTGTCCTTGCTCACTTCTCCACTGTCCTCCCGTGTCCGGCGGCCCCCTCTGGCACCCTGTCTGGTCTTTACCTCCCCTCGTTCTCTACGAACTTGGTGAGTGGTGCTGACCTGCAGGATGCGGGGGTTCACCAGTTCACTCCTGCGAGTCAGCGGGAGACCCACTGCACAGACTCTCGGACAGGCCGACACCTGGCCACGTTTACTCGTCGGCCGGGGTCGAGCCTGTACACACTGACCACTGCGTCTCCTCCAGTTGCTGAGTCTGGTAGGGTAGCTGCGTCGGGTCAGGTGTTTGCTGCAGCGTCCAGGTCTGGTCCTGAGTCTGCCCCCTGTTCGTGTCGTCTCCTGTCTCACGAGACTCTCCTCTGGCACCACCGCCTTGGTCACCCCTCTCTGCTTCAGCTCAGAGGCATGGCCTCTCGTCTTCTTGTTTCTGGTCTCCCCCGGTCCCTCCCTCCCCTTCCTCAGGGCCCTGGCCCTACCTGTGTCCCCTGTGTCGAGGGGCGCCAGCGTGCTGCCCCTCACTCCTCCCAGTTTCCTCCGACAGAGGCCCCGTTGCAGACGCTTCACATGGACGTGTGGGGCCCAGCCCGCGTCCGTGGACAGGGTCACGAGCGCTACTTCCTGCTAGTTGTTGACGACTACTCGCGTTACACCGCAGTCTTCCCCTTGCGCAGCAAGGGTGATGTCACTGAGGTGCTGATCGACTGGATCCGCGCAGCTCGTCTCCAGCTCAGGCAGAGCTTTGGCTCGGACTTTCCTGTTCTGCGTCTGCACTCGGACAGAGGCGGAGAGTTTTCCTCTGGCCTTCTGAGAGCCTACTGTCGCGCACGGGGCATCCGTCAGACCTTCACGCTTCCGGACTCTCCGCAGCAAAATGAGATTGCTGAGCGCCGCATTGGCATGGTCATGGACGTCGCTCGTACGTCTATGATGCATGCGGCTGCCCCCCATTTTCTGTGGCCGTTTGCGGTGAGGTACGCGGCGCATCAGATCAACCTTCACCCCAGGGTCTCCAGGACGGAGACCTCCCCAGCCTTGCTATGGACGGGGAAGGTTGGCGATGCGTCAGCGTTCCGGGTCTGGGGATCTCGGGCGTTTGTCCGCGAATTGTCTGCGGACAAGTTGTCCCCTCGTGCTGCTCCTTGCGTCTTCCTGGGGTTCCCCCCTGACGCGCCTGGGTGGCAGTTCTACCACCCCACCTCTCGCCGTGTTCTGTCCTCCCAGGACGTCACGTTTGACGAGTCGGTCCCCTACTACCGCCTCTTCCCCTACCGCACTCCGTCCCTCCCCCCGCCACCGCTCTTCCTTGTACCAGGTCCCCCCCAGGTAGACCCCCTCCCCCCTCAGGGTCTTGCCCCTTCAGGTGTGTCCCAGGTAGACGCAGTCGAGCCTATCGAGGTCACTGGTGACTCTGGTGCTGCTGAGGGTGCTACACCTGGGGGTGCTTTGCCTGGGGGTGCCGGGCCTGGGGGTGCTGAGGCTGGAGGTGCTCCGCCTTGAGGTTCTCCGGGTGCTTCGTCTCGCCGGGAGCCACTCTCTCCACAGGAGCTGCGCGAGTGGTTTGCCCGGCGCTGGAGCCGTGCTGATGGTGCTGGAGGTTCTTCGGCTACTGGGGGTGCTGAGCCTAGGGGTGCTGAGCCTGGGGGTGCTAAGCCTGGGGTTGCTACGCCTGGGGGTGCTGAGCCTCGGGGTGCTGAGCCTGGGGGTGCTGAGCCTGGGGGTGCTACGCCTGGGGGTGCTTTGCCTGGGGGTGCTGGACCTGGGGGTGCTGAGCCTGGAGGTGCTCCGCCTGGAGGTTCTCCGGGTGCTTCGTCTCGCCGGGAGCCACTCTCTCCACAGGAGTTGCGCGAGTGGTTTGCCCGGCGCTGGAGCCGTGCTGCTGGTGCTGGAGGTTCGTCGGCTACTGAGGGTGCTGCTGTCGCGGGTCCCGGAGGTGCTCGTCCTGGGTGTACTGGAGCTGCTGGGCCTGCAGGTTCGACTGGAGCTGGTGCTGCTGAGGGTGTTGGCGCTGAGACTACCACTGTCGGTCCTGCTGGGGGTGCTCCTGGTGCTGCTGGAGGTTCTGGAGCTGCTGGAGGTGCTGCTGGAGCGGGTGCTCCTGCAGGAGGTACTGGTGCTGTCCCTGGTGTTTCTGGCGTCGCCACGCGGCCTCGACCGTACTTCGTTCCACTCCTGCAGCAGGTTCTTGGTCTTCCACCTTCTACTGGTCCTCCTCCTCCCTTAGAGTGTCCACAGCCTGTCCCGTCACAGTTACAGTTGCAGCCTACCTCCTCTTTGCCTGCTCCTTCTCCCTACACTGGTCCTACTGGGGGTCTTGCTGAGCGTCGTGAGCCTGCGTCTCGCCCTACGTCGCCTGTCCGTGCTGCTCGAGCTAGTGGTCGTGGTTCGCGTCCACGTCCTCCTCCTGTCCCTGGCACGCATAGGATGTCTCTGCGTCCGTCTACTACTCCTCTGCGTGCCCCTTTGCCTTCTCCTCCTGCGTCCTCTCTTCCTGCTCTTGCCGACCCGGAGTCGGACTCTCTTCGTGCTGCCAGTCCTACTGTCACGCGTCTCCTTGCTACTGCCGTCAGTGACCCTTCCTTCGAGTCTTCTGCTGCGTCTGCCCTTGCTGCTGAGCTCGTCGATTTTGCTGCTCGCTGTCGCCTAGACTACGCTGCTAGTCTTGTCGCTGAGTCTGAGTCTGTCTGTCCTCCGTCCGTCGGGGGTGAGTGTGCCCTTGGCACGGACGTCCTTGAGGACAGGCAAGAGGAGTTCCAGTGTCTGGCAGCTGCTTCACCTCATCTCGTGTCCGTACTGCTTACCCCTGAGGGAGACCCGGATGCACTTGACATCCCGACTCCGCGCTCTTACGCGGAGGCGATAGAGGGTCCCTACTCCTCTCAATGGCAGGCAGCTATGGATGCAGAGATGGCTTCCTGGAAGTCCACAGGCACCTACGTTGACGCTGTCCCCCCTCCTGGGGCGAACATCGTCAGTGGCATGTGGATCTTCAGGGTGAAGCGGCCGCCGGGTTCTCCGCCTGTCTTCAAGGCGCGTTACGTGGCTCGTGGCTTCAGTCAGCGGCAGGGAGTTGACTACTTTCAGACCTTCTCCCCCACCCCGAAGATGACCACTCTTCGGGTACTGCTGCACGTTGCTGCTCACCGTGACTACGAGCTGCACTCTCTCGACTTAAGCACTGCTTTCTTGCAGGGCAACCTGCACGAGGAGATCTGGCTGCGCCGCCCACCTGGCTTCACTGGGTCTTTCCCTCATGGTACCCAGTGGAGTCTCCGGCGTCCAGTCTACGGTCTCCGCCAGGCGCCACGTGAGTGGCACGACACACTGAGGACTACGCTTGCGGCTCTTGGGTTTGCTCCTTCTACTGCCGACCCGTCGCTGTTTCTGCGCACCGACACCTCTCTGCCGCCGTTCTACATCCTTGTGTACGTCGACGACTTGGTCTTTGCCACAGCTGACACTGCTGGACTCGCCTACGTGAAGTCTGAGCTGCAGAATAGACACACGTGCACTGACCTGGGTGAACTGCACAGCTACCTTGGCTTGCAGATCACCCGGGACAGAGCACGCCGCACCATTACCCTGACTCAGTCACACATGGTGCAGCAGGTCCTTCAGCGCTTCGGCTTCACGTACTCCTCGCCTCAGGCCACTCCTCTGCCTACTCGCCACTCACTCTCAGCTCTGCCTTCGGATGAGTCCGTAGAGTCGAGTGGCCCGTATCCAGAGCTTGTTGGCTGCCTCATGTACCTGATGACCTGCACACGACCTGACCTTGCATACCCTCTTAGCATTCTTGCACGCTATGTTGCTCCTGGGAGACACCGACTAGAGCATATGGCTGCAGCGAAGAGGGTGTTGCGCTACTTGTGCAGTACGTCGGGCATGGGGCTAGTGCTTGGAGGGCGGAGTCGAGTGGTCCTTACTGGGCACGCAAACGCTTCTTGGGCTGACCACCAGGCTACGCAGCGGTCGTCCCAGGGTTACACCTTCAGCCTTGGTTCCGGCTCTTTTTCGTGGCGGGCTACTCGCTCGTCTTCTGTTCTCGGCTCCAATTGTGAGGCTGAGATCTACGCCGGGGCCATGGCTGCACAGGAGCTTCGCTGGCTCACCTACCTGCTGACCGACCTTGGAGAGCCGCCTCGTTCTCCTCCAGTCCTGTACGTAGACAAGAAGGCCATGCTGGCCTTGTGTCGAGAGTAGAGACTGGAGCACAGAACAAAGCACATTGCTCTCCGCTACTTCCTTGCTCGTGAGCTACAGCAGCGTGGTCAGTTGCGGCTTGCGTACGTGGCCTCTGAGGCCAACACTGCTGATGTTTTCACCAAGGCACTTCCGCCTTGTGATCATCAGCGCTTCTGCACTCAGCTGGGTCTTGTCCCTGTCTTGCCTCACTTGCTGACCCCTTGACCTTGTTTGTACTGTTACATATATATATACCTGCTCTTGCTTGTCTAGCCTTATATATATATGTAATCCTGCATGTGAACTGGCCTTATGTCCTTGAACTTGTGCTCGGAATGTGTGGTGACTTTGTGATCCACCTTGGGCTTGCTTTACTTTGCTTTGCTTGACTGGTCTTGTGACCCCTTGTTCTCCCCCACTTTGCCTATGGAGGTGTGTCAGAACATATAGCTTATACATTTGTGTAGGCTGTAGTGGGGTAGCCCATATGGGGTACAACCCAATTAGGGTTAGTACTTGTACCCAACTCTTTCATAGTTGAATCATTCCCGTTTCAATTCTCACAGTTTTGACTTCCTTACGAGTGTAATAACTGAACGCTCTCAGATTGAAAATGCACGTAACTGTTCCCCGAAAGAGCTAGCAAAACCTTCAGAGAAACATTTTTCCGGTAGTACTTCTCGATCAACTAAAAACCCTTCTAAAAAACGCAGGTTGTAGCTCGTTTGTTTTTTCCAAAACAAATCTGGTGGGCCTGTGTTGTTGTTAGTTCAGGGTTTAGGGTTTATGCTTGTTTCTGGCCGAGAAACAAGAACAAACTGGGTCAGCATGGTTTGATTTGCGCCTAAGATTCATACTTTGGCGTTTTCTCGCCCAAATGCAAGTTGATCCGCGTGCCTATAAACTGGGTGCAACTGATTGGAATAAAAAACACGGGTGCAGAGATTCTAAAATGGGCGGGGTAAATTCGCGCACAGTGGCTGGGCATCATGTGTACCCAGCCCGTCAGCAAACCCAACACAGTGACCATACGCGTTCCTTTTTTACCATTCATGTTATGAGTTGTAAAAGAGAGTGCGCAGGTAAACGAATAACGAGACTGTCACTGAATGAGCTGAGAATACAATGAGTGCACAGACTAATGGAGGGCTAGCCTAGCTAGGAGGAAACCTCGGAAGACGAGGTTGGGTGCAAGTTTGGCGATGGAAATGCCGAAGGCGACGCGAGGAGCCTCGGCAGCGTTGAAATCGGCCGGACGTGCGAACTCCGAAGATCGGGTTGTACGCGAAGCAGTCAACCCCGGTAAGGAATTCGGGAAAATTCCTTACACCACCCCCCTCCTTAAGAAAGGCGGTCAATATCCGAAACACGCTTGCGCGCCAAGTAATTACCAACAAGGGGCGAGGCGTCGAGCGAGGCGGATGGCACCCACGTGTCGTCTTCACCAGTGCGGTCAGTCCAGCGGATTAAGAAATCCACGTGTCGGCCAGCTGCGTCAAGGCGGACCCGATGAGCCAAGATTTTCGAAGGGTCAAGGGTTGGCTCAGGAACAGGTCGCTCTGTCGGGGCAGCTTGCTGACGGGCGAGTTCGGTCGTGGCTGGCACGAACTTGCAAAGAAGGCTGACGTGGAAGGCGTCATGGATTCGCCAGTCGTCGGGTAGCAACAGCTTCGCGGTGACAGGTGTCACCATTTTGATTATCTTGAACGGCCCACAAAATCGTGGCCGTAGTTTCGACGCGCCGGGCAGGTGCAGGTTCTTCGTGTCAAGGAGTACTAATTGCCCAGTGGTCAAGACGAGTTCCCGGCGTAGAAGATCTGCGTATTTGCGGGAAGTGGCATTCGCCTTGCGAATTGCGTCGGCTGCCTTTTCTCAGGTTTCCTGGAGTTCCATCACAAAAGTTTGTGACCTCGGGACCGGGTTGTCGAGAGAAGTTGTGGTAGGAACCGTCGGGTCCATCTCGTAATTCAGGAAAAACGGGGAGTGATTAGTCGTGCTGGACGGCGCGTTGTTGAAAGCAAATTCCAACATTGCGAGTGAATCCTCCCAGCGGGCCGGGTCGGGGCAGTTCGTCCTGATCAGCTGCTCCATGGTCTGATTGGTCCGCTCCGTTTGACCGTCCGTCTGTGGGTGATATGCCGTTGAGAACTGTAGCTTCGTGCCGTACTGATGGAGAAGCACAGCCCTGATGGCGAAATCTGAGGCGTCGGTTACAACTTCGAACGGCTTCGATGGGTCGGCGATGCGCAGTACAGGAGGGGAAACTAGAAAATTCTTGAGTTCCTGGAAAGCCGCGTCTGCCTCCTCCCCCCACACAAAATTTTTGTCCTTGTGCAGCAGGTCGGTCAGCGGGCCGGTTATCCCCGCCATATTTGGTATAAAACGCCGGACGTAATTCACGAATCCGAGAAAACTCTGGAGTTCCGTGACGTTCGTCGGGGACTTCCACTCCTGTATGGTCTTGATTTTCGCCGGGTCGATTTTAATGCCGTCGCGCGAGATTACGTGCCCCAAAAACTCCAACTCTTGCTTTAAAAACTCGCACTTAAAGCCCTTGGTTATGAGTCGGTTTTCCTGCAGCCTTTTAAACACTTCATCCAGGTCTCGGAGGTGCTGCTCCCGTGTCTTGCTATAAATGAGGATATCGATCAAGTAGACGATGACACAACGGTCTAGAAGATCCCGAAAAACCCTGTTCATGGTCAGTTGAAAAGTCGAAGGCGCGTTTGTGAGGCCGAAAGGCATCACTGTAAATTCGTAACTCCCGTAGCGTGTGCGAAACGCAGTCTTGTGACGGTCGTCGGTGAAGACTCGGATCTGGTGGTAACCGCCACGTAAGTCAATCTTCGAGAAATAGCGAGCGCCGCGGAGTTGGTCGAGGAGGTCGTCGGTGCGTGGGATTGGGTAGCGAGACTTGATGGTGACCCGGTTCAGCGCACGATAGTCGATACACATGCGAAGCCCGCCGTCCTTCTTCGGAGTGAACAGGATCGGTGCTGCGAAGGGAGATGTGCTGGCCCGAATAAACCCCTTCTCCAACAGTGCATCAATTTGACTTCGCAGCTCCTCGAGTTCCGGCTGGGTCAACCGCCATTGTGTCTGAACAGTCGGCTGCGCGCCAGGTTCCAGCTGGATTTTGTGGTCCTCAGGTCTCTCGGGTGGCAGTCCAGGTGGCAGGTCGTCGGGGAAAATTTCCGGGTATCTCCGAATCAGCTCCGCTAAATCCGGTGGTACAGCTGCACACAGCTTCTCGATGTCCTTTCCCTCGGTGTCGATTGCCAACTCGCGTAAGCAAACAGCAAACAGCTGTGCACCTCTGTTGAAGTGGCGAGCTATAGTGATAGCTTTGACGCACGGGGCTTGGATGTAGTCAGGTGTCCATGCAGGTAATTTTATTAACCCCTCGTGCTTGCTGATGCTGCACGATCCCGTTGTCCAGTCGATGACGGGGTTGTGCCGTCGCAGCCAATCACGTCCCAGCAGTACGTCGCAGCCGTCCAATGTTGTCGCGAGAAACTTCATGCTGAAGCCGAAATCGTCGCCGCAGTCGATCCTGACCGTCCGTGTTTCTTCCGTTATCGCCAGAGGCGTCCCATCCACGAGGCAAGCGTCAATTTTGGGCAGACACCTGTCAAGTTGCAGCTTGCATCTTTTTGCGCTCGCCAAGTTGAAGAGGCTATGGCTGGCCCCCCCATCGACGAACATTTTCAGATTATTTTTTAACACCTTGCCAGCGATCAGCACAGGGTGATCTACATGATTATCCCCGTTATTCGGCCGAGTGCGATCGATTGCATGAATCGGAACCACGACTCGGTGGGGATGATGGTGTTCGGGCGACGGAGCACAGTCAGTAAAGGGCCCGCTAATTACTGACTCTTCCCATTTCCCTGCTCCTTGCTGTCGTCCCCTGTCAGCGGCATTTTCTCCTGGCAGTCTTTCCTGTAGTGCCCCACCTTCCCACACCGAAAACACGGACCCTTAGTGAGAAGAAGTGAACGAGAGAATGAGTGAACTATGAACGAAGTGAGTACAAATAGGAAACCCTAACGGGGTTGTACCCCCTATGGGATACCCCACTATAGCCTACACAAATAAGTAAGCTATAATGTTCTGACACACCCCCATAGGCAAAGTGGGGGAAAACAAGGGGTCACAAGACCAGTCAAGCAAAGCAAGGCAAAGCTCAGGGTGGATCACAAAGTCACCACACATTCCGAGCACAAGTTCAAAGGCCAAAAGGCCAGTTCACATGCAAGAGCACATATATAGGTATACAAGAGGCTAAACAAGCAAGAGCAAGAGTATATATATGTGACAGTACAAGCAAGGTCAAGAAGTAAGCAAGTGAGGTAAGACAGGTACAAGTCCCAACTGAGTGCAGAAGCGCTGATGATCACAAGGCGCAAGTGCCTTGGTGAAGACATCAGCGGTGTTGGCCTCAGAGGCCACGTACGCAAGCCGCAACTGTCCACGCTGCTGCAGCTCACGCGCAAGAAAGTAGCGGAGAGCAATGTGCTTTGTCCTGTGCTCTAGTCGCTGCTCTCGACACAAGGCCAGCATGGCCTTGTTGTCTACGTACAGGACTGGAGGAGAACGAGGCGGCTCTCCCAGGTCGGTAAGCAGGTAGGTGAGCCAGCGAAGCTCCTGAGAAGCCATAGCCCCGGCGTAGATCTCAGCCTCACAACTGGAGCCGAGAACAGAAGACGAGCGGGTAGCCCGCCACGAAACAGAGCCGGAACCAAGACTGAAGGTGTAACCCTGTGACGACCGCTGTGTAGCCTCGTCGTCAGCCCAAGAAGCGTCCGCGTGCCCAGTGAGGACCACTAGACTGCGCCCTCCAAGCACTAGCCCCATGCCCGACGTACTGCACAAGTAGCGCAACACCCTCTTCGCTGCAACCATGTGCTCTGGTCGGTGTCTCCCAGGAGCAACATAGCGTGCAAGAATGCTAAGAGGGTATGCAAGGTCAGGTCGCGTGCAGGTCATCAGGTACATGAGGCAGCCGACAAGCTCTGGATACGGGCCACTCGACTCTACGGACTGATCCGAAGGCAAAGCTGAGAGCGAGTGGCGAGTAGGCAGAGGAGTGGCCTGAGGCGAGGAGTACGTGAAGCCGAAGCGCTGAAGGACCTGCTGCACCATGTGTGACTGAGTCAGGGTGATGGTGCGGCGTGCTCTGTCCCGGGTGATCTGCAAGCCAAGGTAGCTGCGCAGCTCACCCAGATCAGTGCACGTGTGTCTCTTCTGCAGCTCGGACTTCACGTGAGCGAGTCCAGCAGTGTCAGCTGTGGCAAAGACCAAGTCGTCGACGTACACGAGGATGTAGAACGGCGGCAGAGAGGTGTCGGTGCGCAGAAACAGCGACGGGTCGGCAGTAGAAGGAGCAAACCCAAGTGCCGCCAGCGTAGTCCTCAGTGTGTCGTGCCACTCACGTGGCGCCTGGCGGAGACCGTAGACTGGACGCCGGAGACTCCACTGGGTACCAGGAGGGAAAGACCCAGTGAAGCCAGGAGGGCGGCGCAGCCAGATCTCCTCGTGCAGGCTGCCCAGCAAGAAAGCAGTGCTGAAGTCGAGAGAGTGCAGCTCGTAGTCACGGTGAGCAGCAATGTGCAGTAGTGCTCGAAGAGTGGTCATCTTCGGGGTCGGGGAGAAGGTCTGAAAGAAGTCAACTCCCTGCCGCTGACTGAAACCACGAGCCACGTAACGCGCCTTGAAGACAAGCGGAGAACCCGGCGGCCGCTTCACCCTGAAGATCCACATGCCACTGACGATGTTCGCCCCAGGAGGGGGAACAGCGTCAACGTAGGTGCCTGTGGACTTCCAGGAAGCCATCACTGCATCTATAGCTGCCTGCCACTGAGAGGAGTAGGGACCCTCTATCGCCTCCGCGTAAGAGCGCGGAGTCGGGATGTCAAGTGCATCCGGGTCTCCCTCAGGGGCTAGCAGTACAGACGCGAGATGAGGTGAAGCGGCGGCCAGACACTGGAACTCCTCCTGCCTGTCCTCAAGGACGTCCGTGCCAAGGGCACACTCACCCCCGACGGACGGAGGACAGGCAGACTCAGACTCAGTGACAAGACTAGCAGCGTAGTCTAGACGACAGCGCGCAGCAAAGTCGACGAGCTCAGTGACAAGGGCAGACGCAGCAGAAGACTCGAAAGAAGGGTCAGTGACAGCAGTAGCAAGGAGACGCGTGACAGTAGGACTGGCAGCACGAAGAGAGTCCGACTCTGGGTCGACAAGGGCAGGAAGAGAGGAAGCAGGAGGAAAAGGCAAAGGGGCACGCAGTGGACGGACGCAGAGACATCCGGTGCGTGCCAGGGACAGGAGGAGGACGCTGACGCGAACCGCGACCACTAGTGCGCGCAGTACGAACAGGCGACGCAGGACGAGACGCAGGCTCACGACGCTCAGTAAGACCTCCAGTCGGACCAGCGTAGGGAGAAGGAGCAGGCAAAGGGGAGGCAGGCTGTAGCTGTGACTGTGACGGGACAGGCTGTGGACCCTCTAAGGGAGGAGGAGGAGGACCAGGAGAAGGTGTAAGACCAAGAACCTGCTGCAGGAGTGGAACGAAGTACGCTCGGGGCCGCGTGGCGACGCCAGAAACAGCAGGGACAGCACCAGTACCCCCAGCAGGAGTACCCGCTCCAGCAGCACCTCCAGCAGCACCTCCAGTAGCTCCAGAACCTCCAGCAGCACCTCCAGTAGCTCCGGAACCCCCAGCAGCACCAGGAGCACCGCCAGTCAGACCGTTAGCGGTAGTCTCAGCGCCAACACCCTCAGCAGCACCAGCTCCAGGAGAACCCGCAGGCCCAGCAGCTCCAGCACCCACAGCACGAGCACCTCCGGGACGCGCGGCAGCAGCACCCTCTGCAGCTGAAGAACCTCCAGCACCAGCAGCACGCCTCCAGCGCCGGGCAAACCACTCACGCAGCTCCTGTGGGGAGAGTGGCTCTCGACGAGACGAAGCACCTCCAGGCGGAGAACCACCAGGCGAAGAACCTCCAGGCTCAGCACCCTCAGGCAAAGCACCTCCAGGCGGAGCACCCCCAGTCTCAGCACCCCCAGGCTCAGCACCCCCAGGCCCAGCACCCCCAGGCTCAGCACACCCAGACTCAGTACCCCCCAGGCTCAGCACCCCCAGGCTCAGCACCCCCAGGCTCAGCACCTCCAGACTCCGCACACCCAAGCTCAGCACCCCCAAGCGTAGCACCTCCAGTCCCAGCACCCCCAGGCTCAGCTCCCGCAGCAGGACCAGAGTCACCAGTGACCTCGACAGGCTCGACCGCGTCTACCTGGGACACACCTGAAGGGGCAGGACCATGAGGGGGGAGGGGGTCTACCGGGGGGGGACCTGGTACCAAGAAGAGCGGGGGCGGGGGGAGGGACGGAGTGCGGTAGGGGAAGAGGCGGTAGTAGGGTACCGACTCGTCGAACGTGACGTCCTGGGAGGACAGAACACGTCGAGAGGTGGGGTGGTAGAACTGCCACCCAGGGGCGTCGGGGGGGAACCCCAGGAAGACGCAGGGAGCAGCGCGAGGGGACAGCTTGTCCGCAGACAAGTCGCGGACAAACGCCCGAGATCCCCAGACCCGGAACGCCGACGCATCACCAACCTTCCCCGTCCACAGCAGGGCTGGGGAGGTCTCCGGCCTGTAGACCCTGGGGTGGAGGTTGATCTGATGCGCCGCGTACCTGACCGCAAACGGCCACAGAAAATGGGGGGCAGCCGCATGCATCATAGACGTACGAGCGACGTCCATGACCATGCCAATGCGGCGCTCTGCAATCCCATTTTTCTGCGGTGAGTCCGGAAGCGTGAAGGTCTCGCGGATGCCTCGCGCACAACAGTAGGCACGCAGAAGGCCAGACGAGAACTCTCCGCCTCTGTCCGAGTGCAGACGCAACACAGGAAAGTCCGAGCCAAAGCTCTGCCTGAGCTGGAGACGAGCTGCGCGGATCCAGTCGATCAGCACCTCAGTGACATCACCCTTGCTGCGCAAGGGGAAGACTCTGGTGTAACGCTAGTAGTCGTCAACCACCAACAGGAAGTAGCGCTCGTGACCGAGTCCACGGACGCGGGCAGGACCCCACACGTCCATGTGAAGCGTCTGCAACGGAGCCTCTGTCGGAGGAAACTGGGAGGAGTGAGGGGCAGCACGCTGGCGCCCCTCGACACAGGGGACACAGGCAGGGCCAGGGCCCTGAGGAAGGGGAGGGAGGGACCGGGGGAGACCAGACACAAGAAGACGGGAGGCCATGCCTCTGAGCCGAAGCAGAGAGGGGTGGCCAAGGCGGTGGTGCCAGAGGAGGGTCTCGTGAGACAGACGGCGACACGAACAGGGGGCAGACTCAGGACCAGACCTGGACGCTGCAGCAAACACCTGACCAGACGAAGGGACTCTACCAGACTCAGCACCTGGAGCAGAAGCAGTGGTCAGTGTGTACAGGCTCGACCCTGGGTGACGTGTAAACGTAGCCAGGTGGCGACCTATGCTGGCCTCTGTGCAGTGTGTCACCCGCTGACGAGCAGGAGTGAACTGGTGGACACCCACATCCTGTAGGTCAGCACCACTCACCAGGTTCGTAGAGAACGAGGGGAGGTAGAGACAAGTCAGGGTGCCAGAGGGAGCCGCCGGACACGGGAGGACTGTGGAGAAACGAGACAGGACAGGAACCCCAGAGGGGTCAGCCAGGGACACCGCAACCGGCCGACTAAGCGGCGTGAGAGTGGTGCGGTCCCGAAAGAAGGAGCGAGACGCCCCAGAGTCAAGGGTGAAGGTGTGAGAGGCCGAAGCCGACACAGTACCTGAGAGTGCAGACTCACTAGTACCTGAGAGCACAGACGCACTGGCACCTAGAGCAGCAGCCTCACTGGCACCTGACACAGCAGTACCAATGCCCGGGTCGGGCGGGAAACACCGGTAACAGTCACCCTCATCACTAACAATCACAGCATACATGGCAGCAAGGATAGCATCAAAGTCAAGATCAAAGATAGCTACACCAGCCCTAGACAGCTCTCCCCAGCGGGGGATCTCAGAGGCCTCCGGAAACTGCTGGCGCCAAGCGTCGGTCAAGCGGGCAAAGCAGCGGCGGGCGGTGTGGGTGCCCCCACACTGCTCACCCGCGCGGTCGCCGGTGCGAAGGACGTAGGTGCAGGGACCGAACGCCCCACCACGCTGACGCTGCGAGTACCACTCACGGAGCTGCTGAGGGGCGGGGATGTCGCGAGAGCGCTGCTGCTGCTGCTGCTGGCGCTGACCACCCCCAGTGCTGCTCCGCTGGGACGAGCCACTCCGACCACCTCCACCACCGCCACCCCCGCCTCCGCCGCCACCGCCGCCACCGCCACCCTCGCCCCCGCTGCTCCCACCGCCACCTCCGCCACCACCTCCGCCTCCACTGCCGCCACTAGTACCTCCACTCCCGCCACCACCTCCACCGCCACCCCCACTCCCCCCGCCGCCCCCACCTCCTCCGCCACTGCCCCCGCTAGCTCCACCCGCTCCCTTGCCCCCCTTGCCCCTGCCTGAGCGGCGCCTACCGCTGGGGGCAGACGCCGCACCGACCGACTCCAAACCAACGAGGTCGGCCGCAGCAGCAGAGGCGACAGAGGGTAACAGGGGGGAGGGAGAACACCCCTCAAAGATGGGGGTGCGAGGGTCACCACGAGAGGCCCCTACAGCGACTATACTCTTCTCAGCCGCTAGCAGGGACTTCTCAAGGAGGTCGACAGTGAGGGTGGTGGGACAAACAGAGAGAAACTGGTCCCTAACGGCACGAAGGGACTCAGGGAGACGGGTGACTAGAAAGTAGAGAGTGATGTACATGGGAGGAGGGTTTGCGGCGCGGAAGTCAGCAGGAAGCGCAGCGCGGTAGCGAGTGTCACTAGCGCGGAGGTGGGTAAAGAGGTCAGCGACTGTGGGAAAGGCAGCGAGGTCAGGGAAGAGGTACGGTAGCATGAGGCGGCTCAGCGTAGCGGAGGAAGGGGAGGAGTAGCGCGCAACTACAGCGTCGTACAAGGCCTGAGCGGTCTTGCACTGACTAAAGTGCGCACGCTCGGAGGAAGGGAGGTGGCGACGCACAGCAAGACGTGCAGCAGCATCGCGTGTGGCCCACTTGGAGCGAACAGTGGGGTCAGCATCAGCAGGAGGGGCAGGGATAGCGCCAGAGACAAAGTCAAAGAGAGAAACCTCATCTATCGCATCGCACAGTAAGTACAGCTGCAGGTCCTCGACCCAGACTGCAAAGTCAATGGCGCGACCCTCAGCATCAAAAGCCAGGACATTGGGGGTGGCCATTATAGCAGCTGACAGTCTCACCGGGCAGGAGGAGTCGGGTAGCTCAGTAGTACAGTAACACGGCAGCACAGCGGCTGCGCCGGTCCAGGAGCAGCAGCAGCCCCACAGGAGCAGGAGCTCGGCACCTCAGGTTGCTCGGGCAGCTCGGGCGGCTCGGGCGGTTCGGGCGGCTCGGGCGGCTCGGGCGGCTCGGGCGGCTCGGGCGGCTCGGGCGGCGCGGGCGTCTCGCGGGCGGCGCACGGGTGACTGCACGAGCGGCCGGGGCGGGTCACGGGCGGCGCGCGGACGGCTCACGGGCGGCTGGGGCGGCTCACGGGCGGCTGCACGGGCGGCTGGGGCGGCTCGCGGGCTGCTCGTGGGCGGCTCGCGGGCTGTGCACGGGCGGCGCGGGCGGCTCACGGACGGGCTGCGCACGGGCGGGCGGGTGGCTCGCGGACGGGCTGCGCACGGGCGATTGGCGCACGGGCGGGCGGCTCACGGACGGGCGGCGCACGGGCGGCGCCAGCGGCTCACGGGCGGGCTGGCGGCGCACGGGCGGGCGGCTCACGGGCGGCGCCGGCTCACGTTCGGGCGGCGCGCGGGTGGGCGGCTCACGGGCGGCAGCTCACGGGCGGCGGCTTCGCAGACGGCGGCGGCGCACGGGCGGCGTCTGACGGGCGGCTGCTTACGGGCGGCGGCTCACGGGCGGCGCTCACGGGCGGCGGCTGACGAGCGGCGCACGGGCGGCGGCTGACGGGCGGCGGCTCACGGGCGGCGCTCACGGGCGGCGCTCACGGGCGGCGCTCACGGGCGGTGGCTAACGGGCGGCGCTCACGGGCGGCGGCTCACGGGCGGCGGCTCACGGGCGGCGGCTCACGGGCAGGCCGCGGGCAGCTCACGGGCGCTAGGGTGGGCGCCGGGCGCTAGGGCGCTAGGGCTGGCGCTAGGGCGGGCGCTAGGGCGGGCGCTAGGGCGCTAGGGCGGGCGCTAGGGTGGGCGCTAGGGCGCTAGGGCAGGAAAAAAAAGTTTTCGAAGTGGTGGGCCCTAAGCAAAGTTCCCACAGGGGAACCTGCTCGATACCATGAGAAGAAGTGAACGAGAGAATGAGTGAACTATGAACGAAGTGAGTACAAATAGGAAACCCTAACGGGGTTGTAACCCCTATGGGATACCCCACTATAGCCTACATAAATAAGTAAGCTATAATGTTCTGACACTTAGGAAGGTGGTCGGGTGTATGGACGGCGTTGATCGTGGCCCGATGGGTCTGGCCACGAAAGCTTCTCCCATCCCTGGAAGCTGCTCTCGCGTACTGCATCAGCGCATCAATTGACTCCGCCACGCGTACTGCTTCGAGGAACGATGTCGGGCGGCTTCGGCGGACCTCAAACTGTATCTCATATTTAAGGCCGCTGACGTACTTATCCAACCGCTCTGCTTCCGACATGTCATCGATCTGGTCGGCGAGGCTCATAAATGACGTCGTGTAGTCTTGGACAGAAGCCATCTGCGACCATGCACGCAGCTTCATGCGAGCTTGCTCCGAGGCGGATACGTGCTCGAAGCGATCTCGTAAGGCTGCGCCCCACTCCTTCCACGTGCGTATCTTGGTCACACCGAAGATCGGTTCTGCCACTTGATTAACCACTGTAGAGGTCCCGTCTGCCGCATGTGTCACACCTGTCGGAGTCCATGTTTCCAAGGTCCGGCGCCACCACTCAAGCGCCGCGCCCCGAAGAAGTGAAACCGCGTAATTAATACGCGTGGCATCGTCGTTAACGCCTGCTGCCGTGAAAAAGACCTCGACACCGAACAGCCACCCCTTCACTGTAGTTGTCTTGTCCGTAGGATTAAACGGGGGCGGGTTGACGGGCTTGATCTTGATCGTCGTAACTGCAACTGGCGCTGCTATCGCTCGTTGCCTATCTTCTTCTTTGAAGTCACGTGTGTGAGCATCCAGTGGGTTGCTCATCGCCTGACTGTTGCCCTCGCCTTCGTCCACAGGCGACTCCTGACGCGCTTCACCTCGCGTCTGGCGTAGCTCGGCGTTTTCCTCTCGTAGTGTTGTCACTTCCGCCATTAATGTCTTCATGCTCTCCTGCATCTCTGCCACTTGCGCCATCATCCGGTTAACAGCCTCCTGATCCATGTGCATAGCGCTACGTCTGGTGGGCAGTCGGGTCTCCGTGGCTTTCAGGCAAGTGAAAACACGAACTATCGGAGTCGGGCAGGATTGAATTAACAATCCCTGCAGCCAACCGTCGTGTAGTCACTAAACCAGCCACACCCTATGCCACCAAACTACCCTCGGAAAAGCGGGGTGAACTAGGAAAGTAGCTCTGATACCAGGTGTTATGAGTTGTAAAAGAGAGTGCGCAGGTAAACGAATAACGAGACTGTCACTGAATGAACTGAGAATACAATGAGTGCACAGACTAATGTAGGGCTAGCCTAGTTAGGAGGAAACCTCGGAAGACGAGGTTGGGTGCAAGTTTGGCGATGGAAATGGCGAAGGCGACGCGAGGAGCCTCGGCAGCGTTGAAATCGGCCGGACGTGCGAACTCCGAAAATCGGGTTGTACGCGAAGCAGTCAACCCCGATAAGGAATTCGGGAAAATTCCTTACAATTCACGTTATGTGTAAGGATTTACAAATCCTTACTGAGGCACTCGTTAGCGAGGCCATCCCGAGGGTCACGCGACGAACCTGACCTTCCTATTTCGTCGCACCGAACCACTCCCGAGTCGGCCTCCGCTCCAATCGCAACCATCACCGAGCCATCCTCGCCCAACCTCCCCGCCTAGCTAGCTTTTCCCCTATTTAGGCCTCGCTACTTCATTGTTCATTCAGTGATTCTGTAATTCAGTACTCAGTTCATTCTCGATATTCGTTTTACTGCGCACTCTGCAAGTTCATTCATAACACCTGGTATCAGAGCTACTTTCCTAGCCTACCCCGCTTTTTAGAGTGTAGTACCACTCGAGGGGGGGACGAGGAAGGATGTCTTGGGGTCCAGGAGTTGCCTAGGCCGGCCAAGAGAACGGGTTAGTTGCTCTTCGCGGCCATGGATTTATCGTGCACTCCTTGGCACCGCCGGATCCTTGCCTCGAACGGTCGCGATCGACCGTGGCCTCCCTCCCCCCGGGCAACGGGCAGCTGTAGCTGTCGCGACATTAAAGTGAGTAATTTCCGCTGCGATTTACCGACGATTTCGGAGGTTTATTCGCGTGGCAGCTGGCGTCAGCGGACCTGCGTCGGCATCTGCATGAACAGCCTCGACGTCGTCACTGTGTGTGGCTGTTGACGCCGGCGGACCTGAGTCAACAGTTACGCGAAGATTTCGGAAGGATCTTCGGCAGCTAGCGACAAAGGGCCTGCGTCAGCAAGGGCGACATTTTCGGAGCTTCTGTTGAGAAAAAGTCGGCTGGGGAACTCGCCAGGCGCAAATGGAGTTTTGCGTCCGAAAATATCGGTGGACGAGGAGAGACGACACTAAACTGCCCGACTTAGCGGGAGTTAACTGCCGTCCCGCCCGACCTGAAGTGCAGCGGCTTTTACTGCATGGCGGGCGCGTCATCGAAGATTTCGGCAGGAGTGCACGTGGACAGACGGGATTTTCGGACCCGCCGACACTTACGGGCTGCAACGAAAAACGGAGTGGCCATATCGCACCTAGCAGAAGTGGGGCGCATGCGACGAGGGAAACCGGGGCCGGTAACCTCGGAAAACGACTCGTGCGATGCTGCGTGCCTGGAGTTGTTGCAAGCTGGCCGGCAATTTCGAGAGCGGTTTCTACTACCAGAGAAGTCGTTTTCGGGGACAGCTGCAAGCGACCCACGATTAAACGGCGTTCAACGTACTGCCCCGACATTTACGGAGGAGTCGGTACAGGCCGCCGGGACACACGGGAAGAAACTGCCCGACGGCTAAGCGGGGGTCGAGAAACGGCGTGAAGGGCAGGTTAAAAGCCGGTGTGAACGGCCTGTGACCTTCCGTCGCCCGAACCTCACCATCCCCACCAAGTTTTAGTTCTGACTCATGCAGTCAACCTACTTGGCCGAATAACGGGGGTGAACACGGGCCTACCTTGCGCTGGTTAAAGGCACCTGGGTTGGTGCTCGTTCAACAGCTGTACAGAAAAAACAAAAAAAAGGGGGAGTTGCGGCACTGTTCTACTCCGACAAAAGCGGGCTGGGTGAAACAGCACGCGAAAAAATTGGGGCGCCGCATGACAACAACGGTGCAGTTCGCTGGTTTCTCCTGACACGGGCGTCTACACGAGGTGACGACGCAGCGGCGAGCGGGGACCGGGATGCTGTGGAGTTTAGTGGCGTGACGGTCGCGGTGGGCTGCAAAACGGTTGGGCAACTGTTCCTTTTAATTAAGGGTCCCCGACTCCGATAGTTTTTGCCCCTCCAACGTGGCTGGGTTCGCGCAGGCAACAACGACTATACCCCATCCGAAAAATGCGGACGCTGGGTGAACGGCGGGAAGCGGAATTGTCGGGGGGTGAAACGACCAAAAAAATATGAAGCTGCGGGTATTTCTTCGCTTCTTGGAGTGCGGTTGAGTCGTTGGGGGACTTCGCCTGAAGGGCACTTTTCGAAGTTGCCTGGCAAGAAACACAGCGGCAAGGATGCCTAGGACCCCCGGTGTTTAAACGCACACCTCGGGAAATTCTTCAGAAAAAAGGGAGCGTGGTAGCCGTCGTAGCTTCGGGAACTTATCGACCGGCGACGAGCGATGCGGTGAAACATCTGCAAAGCGCTGGTGGGAGAAACGTGGGTTTTTGTTAAACAGCATCGGCGGAAGAAGTTTTCGACTACGACGTCAACGGCGTTGATGCCACTAGGTTCCGTGAAATTCGGTCTCGGAATAACCCATGGCAGTCCCCGGTTCTCGATTGTACCCACATGCTGGGGTCGGGTAAACCGAAGGAAACTGATGGTGACCGAGTGGGCGGCTATAGCACGTCCGAGGTTTTCGGAGGCGAACTGCAACTGCAACTGCGGATTTACGGGGTCTGATTCGAGCGACAATTTCGTATTGTTTACGTGGAGACTTACAGGTTTTACGGCGAGGAGCGCCGACAATTTCGGAGGAGCATTCGGCGTTCGGTTAAACGCGCGCAACAATTACGTGGGGCAACACCGCGAGAACTACATGGAGTTTTCAGGGGTACGAACGACTTACGACGAACTGAAGAAGGCGGCATCAACAGTGAAGGGGGGAGAGACAGCTGTAATTTTCCATACCTGCCCAGGAGTCATCGGCGCACTACGACAAATGGCTCGGCGAGTCTGGACAACACCGCTGGAGGTGCCGACATCATCTGACATTGGACTGGCGTTCGACATCAATTTCGGAGTGACATTCGATTTCGGTTACTGCTTCAACGAATTTCGGCGACGCTCGTATTTGACTTTACGACGAATCGCCTTCACCGACGACATTTTCGTACCAACCCCGACTTCACGGCCAGAGGATTCGGGATACAGCCGCTCCAACTCTACTAGCGACAAATCCATCCACTCGACCCGCCCACGACAACAGCACTGATTTCAAACACGTCAGGTGCTGCCAGCTGCACCAGCTCAAGATACTGCATGATTCTGGCTTGTGAAGACAAAAACAGACTTTT
This sequence comes from Closterium sp. NIES-65, assembly GCA_948144175.1. Lineage (NCBI taxonomy): Eukaryota > Viridiplantae > Streptophyta > Zygnematophyceae > Desmidiales > Closteriaceae > Closterium > Closterium sp. NIES-65. The sequence goes on from CANXME010002569.1 coordinate 62,709, forward strand.
TGGGGCACGTAAACCTGGGTTCGCCATCGACATTTCCACACCGACGACATATCGCCTGGACTTTTACATCCGACGCTCTTATTCGTGGGACTGGCTTTTTGTTGGTTTTCATCTTGGCGCAGCAGTGAAACATTTTCTGGTGTCTTTTCTTGGAGGGGGGGAGAAGTGCGCTGCACTGCTCTTTCCTTGGCGTTTTATCGGTCCTTTCTAACTCCGTCGCACCGAACCACTCCCGAATCGGCCTCCGCTCCAATCGCAACCATCACCGAGCCATCCTCGCCCAACCTCCCCGCCTAGCTAGCTTTTCCCCTATTTAGGCCTCGCTACTTCATTGTTCATTCAGTGATTCTGTAAGGGCGTATCCCTGGGTGGTGGCAGGGCCACTGTAGATGGCAGAGTTGGTGGCATGCGGGAAAACCGCATGCCACCAACATTTTTACCGAGGCGCGCGCGACTCGTATTTGGTGGCATTGAAGTGACATTTTTGGGACATTGCCCAATCAAGCACCTGTATTCGCGCGCCAAATTTCCTGACACCAACCTGACGTTTTATGTGTTCGTGGCAGGCTGCCATCTACAGTGGCCCTGCCACCACCCAGGGATACGCCCTAATTCAGTACTCAGTTCATTCTCGATATTCGTTTTACTGCGCACTCTGCAAGTTCATTCATAACATTATGGAGTCCCATGTTGGTTACTTGTGACTTTTACCCCCCTTCTGTAAATTCACACCAACAAGGCATCTTGTATCGTGAACCTGTGCGTACGGTACTGTAGCTTTGGCGAGACTGCTGTCTTTGTCGGGCGTGCATCTCTGTGGTGGCTCGCCAGCCTCTCAACAGCAGGAACTGTACGTACGTAACTTCCATTTCCAAGGCGTCCGTTGTCTTGTTCGACTCCTCGTGTCAACTGTTGACCTGGACGAATTGCAAATGAATCTGGTTGCGGCCGTGGGTTTCTAGGTCACAGTTCAGCACAGTCCAGTACAGAGCTTATAGCTCATCTGCGGGCATCACGAACAGGGGTCTTGGTGGTGTTCGGGAGCCCCGAAACAGAGGAAGAGGATGCTGCTCCCACCGAGCATGAAGACGAAAAACGACAATACACCACTTGACGAACTGTACGTTGTATACAGATAAACAATCAGATTCGCCAGCTGGAGAAAAGGACAGCATAATATAGCTCAGCCGACGAAAACTGCCGCCCATTTTCGCGGTTCAGAACGGACAACCCCCCTCCTCGGGGTCGACGACCCCACGACGACCTCCGCGTGGAAAGCCCAGGCTATCTGGCTGGGCCAGGTGCTGGTGAGCCCTCGGGATGGTCGACCACCTGTCGACCTAGAGTTCCGCTGAGACAATCCCGAGAAGGACGTCTCAGCCGCGTGTCAGAATACCAGCTCGGCAAGTTGGGCCGCGATGATCGCCACGCGGCCACAAAGGGACGCCCGAGATAGTCCCCTGGATGGCGGGGCCACCTAGGTCTGCCAGGTTGGACACGACGGGCCAACGGAAGGTCGGGGTGCTTCGCTTGGGAGAATCTCGCGCATGAACGTGGCAATGTCGGTGCATACCACACGGCATTCATCCAACGGTTGCTCACATGCGCAAGGAGAAATCCGGCCGTCCACTATCTATGGCTACGTGCAGTGGACACTGATGATGCGGGACCTGTCGGCGTCGACCAGAAGAGCATCATCGTGGTGCCACACGGCAGTGTCTCCCGACCTCGACCTACCGAGGTGCACCTAATTCGGGACCACGCCACGTTGCCGCACTTAAAGAGCCAGCGTGTAGCAGCCACGAAAAGAGCATGATGAGCGAAGCGCTTCAAGCAAGCAGCCATGCACGCCTGGTGGCACGTCGGACACGGCGCCGCCGCACGAGCGTACATGCATGGCGGCGTCGTGCACTGGGGTTTGCGTGGAGCCCCAAGTGGTGCGGAGTCGCTCACGACCATCCCCATCCGTGGTCCCCGAAATGGTCGCTCATTCCGCCTGCCATTGTGTGTGCCATTGCTTTTTTTTTTTACCACTGACTTGACGGCCGGCACTTTGATTTTCTCTAGAGGCGTAACGTCGGCGTCGTGATAGTAGGCAGACGTGGTCGCCGACCTCTCGTAGGATTGTCTGCTGTCCCGACCTGCCAGATACCGCCGACATAGAATACGCATTAAGTAGTTTATCGACCTCACCACGCCGACTTCCTATCGCCCTAGGTCGCGGTATCATGGCCAGAGGACAGCCTCGTTCGACACCGCCGCAAACCAACCCACCCCCCGCCGATGTCGACATGACGGACGTCATGAACCCCGCTAGCCAGGATGAGGACGTCCGCCCGGTAGACCGTACACCGACCAGTAACCCCTCGTCGACTTTGCCGCTGCTTTACGATCTCGACGCCCTGGCCCAAATCCCGCAGGGAGAGTTCACCAAGGACGTTCCGCCCGCGCCGATAGGGGAGTTCACGAAACCACGCAAAACGTCGACGCCGACGGATGCAGGGGAGGCCGGGCCGTCGTCTGTGCCGGACGGATCGGGCGACCAGGATGAGGACGATTATTCATCGGCGAGCGACGAGGACGACGAAGACGACCCGCGGCCCCGACGTGGTGCAGGTCCGCGCACGTTGGAAGAAAAACTCAGGGGGGAACGTGCGTTCATAGAGGAACTGTTGGACGAGAACGAGCTTGAGGATCTGCTGCACATGTCGGTCCCTCGAGAAATGTGGAAGGCGGCCGACTTCGTAGAGGAAGATATGGTGTACGCGTGCGTCGACGTGCTCGTGATGGAGGGAATGCGCCACCTGAAAACCATAGAGGCCAAGAGCACGCTCAAGTCCTACACCTCATGGATATACGACTACAAAAGGTGGACGGCGAAGATGCTTAAAAAAATTGGCGACAAACTGCCGACAGCAGAACAAATGAGGCACGTCGACGAGATAGGGCACTGGACACACAACAACAAGAGCAAGGATTGGGACAACGAGAAGGTGGTCAAGCGGAAGCACATATGGCTGCACGGCCCCCGGGTCACTAGTATGCGACTGCGCGCCTACATCAAGTTCATGAGGCGGGAGTACAGGATCGACGCCGACACGAACGAGCCAGTGCGAGCCTACACGGTGCACATGATCCTCGGCCGCATCAAGGCCTGCCAGATGGCGGCGAGGGTGGAGGCGACGCTCTTCAAGGAGAAGGAGTTGGGCATCATGCGGGAAATCTCGGTGGTCCGGTCGGAGGTGCGGGTCATGGTCCGCACGAAAAATCAGAGGGACCTCGAGTAAGTTGGCATGCATCGCCGTGTTATGTCGCCATCGATTTGTTTCCTCGCCCTAATATTCATATCCATATATTGTTATGTCGACAGTAAATGCGCCGACCGTCGACGCGGCACCATCGGCGACACATACACCGCCGAACAGTTCCGCCAGATAATGACGAGGGTGCTGCCGGCTTGGGCGGCGTCGGCATGGAGCCCGCATTTCACCACACCTTCGCAGACGCTGTGGAGGTTTCTTCTCATCAAGGTGCTCACGCTGCTCTCCCACCACAGCCTCATGCGCGGTGCAAGCATACGCGAGATAACGCTCCCCGACATCTTCCTGTACCGACTGGCGAGCACCTCGTCAGTGAACCCGGATAACCAGCCGGTCGTCATGGTGGTCGCCGCGCGGAACTCGAAGACGTCGAAGGATGCGCGTCTTCAACAGAGCTACGCGGCGCGGCACCTAGAAGCGGAGTTGTGCGCCGTCGGCGAGACCGGGCTGTGGTTACACTTCGTCCTCGACCAGATCGGCTAGTTTCACGGAGTAACCCTCATTCCGCCGGTCGACACCAGCACACGCGAGCTCTGGTACAAGAAGCACCTGTTCTTCGCCCGCAACGACCCCGAGCAGGGCGAACTCTCAGCTCCCAGCCACCAGCGATGGACGAGGCAGATGTGGAAGACGAACGGGGTGTTCTGCAAGCGGAACGTCCATGCCGCTCGGGCGGGCGGGGCGCAGGAGTTGGCCATCCAAGGTACGCCTCGCGCCGAGATAGCCGAGCTGGGTCACTGGGCTCTCGACAAGATGACTCGAGCCTACATCACGTCCATTCCCGTCGGCGTGGTGATGAAGAAGGCCGGCTATTCGGGATTCACGCAGGACTACTTCTTGGGTCGCAGTAGGGTGGAACCGGGAGACGAACTCCTCGCTCTCATCGCCGAGCACATCTTCCTCGACGTCGACGACCTCCTCAACAAGGTTTGTTTATCGGTGCCGACCAATCTTGCATGGTACTGTCCTATCCACCATGGAGATAACCCCCGTCTGATGTCTAACTGCAGGCAGAAGAACTCGCGAAGAAGGGGTCCGACGCCGACGTTGCGGCCGTGCATTTCTGGCGCACCCTTCTGATGTTCCGCCGCATTGTCGCCGAGGACCTCGCGGTGAAACTCGTCCGCACCCCTTGGCACCCGTACATCCAGTATTCCAAGCTCTGCCGGATTCCCCTCTTCCAGCACTGGGCGAAGAGGGTCGAGAAGACCGACACCGACACCATAAAAAAGCGGCAAGATCCAACCCTCATCCAGCCAGAGGTAGGTCATCTTTTATGCCGACGTCGCGATGTTATCTATGACCGCTACAACCCCTCATCTGCACCGTTATTCGCATACCATTGCAGGAGATATCGGTCCGCCATGACGCCCAGTTCGCGGTCGTCTCCCTCACGGAGACGCTTAAGCTCGAGAGGGAGCGGTCAACGGTCCAGAAGCTCGACCTCGAGGAGAAGATCGAGAATCGCGACGCAACCATCGCGTCGCTCGCGGCCGAGATAACACGCCTCACCGAGGCTCTCCGCGTTTCAGAAGCTCGAAGGATGCCGGAGGCGCCGCCAGCTGCTAACGACCAGTCGCCGAGCGACGGTGGCTCCGCGGAGTCGGCAAGCAGGGGTGGAGGAGCCAACAAACCCAATAAACCCCCACAGACGGTCGAGGAGGCTAGCTACGAGCTGAACGTAGTGCAGCCTTGGCGGACTGCAACGACCGTCAAGGACGCGTGGCGCCTCTGGACCTCGTGCACCAGCGCCGACACCCGTCGTCTGTGCGACAGGTTCAGGGAGCCGGGATTCGTCGACCGCCACACCCTCCTCGACGGAGCCTCGCAGGGAGCACACGGGAAGAGGGTGCGCCGCATGATGAAGGTCATCGATGCGGTGCGCCAGCTTCGCAGGAGCGACGGCGAAGCCGACACGGAAGCCACCGTCAACGCGCTTAACAAGATAGCGGCGCCTGGCATTGGGACCTTCGCGGATGCCCTCACGGTGCTCAACGCGGACGCCGTAGCGACCTATGCTGGGCAGGGTAAGGGCGTCAAAGGGCTCGGCAAGACGGAATTTTCCAAGCTTCGTGTCGCCTGTGCGTTCGTGGCGCGCGGGCTCAAGCCCGAAACGTGGGTCGCCGACCTGTTCCCGGACACCTGGGTTGAGCAGATGAAGAAGACGTTGGCCGACCTGGCCCGCGAAAACGACGCCGGGCAGCTGCCTCCGACCAATAAGTCGACCAAGCGCAAGAAAACCACTTGAATGTTCCCAGGCCTCCTGCTACTGTGGCCTGTTGCATGTTGTAGATGTTGATGCAGCATGCCTATGTTTCATACTGATACTGATGTCGACTTTTTGTTTCTCTCAATGATCTTGTTGTTCTCGGCCTAGCGGGGCATTCACGTGTCGTTCAAACTGAAGTAGACAATCATTACTAGCTAATGTGTTCATTACTCATCCTACGTAAAGTAGACAGGCACGCACAAAGAAAGAGCATCAAAGGGATCCGACAGCCAAAACAAGGAAAACGGTATCGACCATTTCATCATCGAGTCCACGCAGCACTCAATCTTAGCATGCCGTCGACTAGGCCGTCGTGCTGTCCTTCTTCGACTTCTTGACCTTCTCCGTGCCGCCCTTGGTCTTCGTCCCCTTCTTGGCCCTCAGACCCTTCCTCCCCCTGTTGTCAAGATCGGCCTTCATCTGCGCGTCAATCGGCACCGCGATGTCCCTCGCTCTTAGTTTCGGCCCGGCGACGGGGCACATTCCCCAAAACGCCATCGTCTCAACCGTCGCTCTAGCGATAACGTCGGCATCTACTCCAGCATTCCCCCCCGGATATACCGTATCAAGGGCGGTCCTCTGGAGTGCTGGCGCGACGTTGTAGGCAACCTCTCCCAAGGGGCGGTCCCTGTTCATCTCGGCTTTCAGCACCGCCTCCATGACTTTTCCGAATACATCGGCGGTCGCCTGGCTCGCTCCGCCGATGATCGCCGCCGACTTCCCTTCTTCCACAGCATCCGCCAGCTGGGCATCGCCGTTCTCGACGAAGCACCACACAGCGCATGCGGATGCTGCTAACGCCCATGCCGCCATATCCGTCTTCTCCCCCTTGTCTCCCTCCTTCTTCGCCGCTGCCGCAGCGGTCTTCCCATATGCAGCGCACATTGACACGCGGCCTATCATCGCCGACATCATGGACGCCGACTTCTCCCGGCCTTCCTCGGTGCTAGCATCGACTGGGTACCATATCGCTGGCAGGAGCGCGGCGTGGAGACAATCGCCTGTGGACTTGTAATGGCGATACGCGTCGAGGATCTCCGTCAGCCTGTCACGCCACCACAAACAGGGCGAACATGAGTGACAACGACAACGACATCGACTTTGAATCGGAGGATTGTCGACTTACCGTGTCTTTGGAAGGAGCGTACCCCGGGCCCACATCACCGTCCACATCCCTGTCGGCAAGATCCTGACCTCCTCCCACACCTCCTTCCACCTCTCCAATTCGGCGCTGTCCAAGCCGGTGAGCTCGGTCATGAGCACCTTGCTCACGAAACCGTCGTAGACGACGTACGCGATGGAGTGAACGTACGCGAGCTCCATCTTGTCCCGCGACTTGCCGATGTATCGATTGATGCCGTGCACCTTAATCTCGCCGACCCACCCTTGCTTGTCGCCCGAGGTATCGTGTCGGATGCCATGACCCCTCCTCTCCTTGCCCTTCCCCTCCTCCTCCTCCTCCTCCTCCTCCTCCTCCTCCTCCTCTTCCTCCTGCTCGACCTCCTCCACCTCCTCGACATCCTCATCCTCCTCCTCCGCCTTCCTCTTTCCCTTTCTCCCCTTCGAGGAACCCTCGCCGACCGCCTTCTCCTTCCCCTTTCTCCCGGTCGACGCACCTTCTCCGACCGACTTGTCCTTCCCCTTCCTCCCGGTCGACGTACCCTCGCCGGGCGACTTCTGATTCTCCCCTTTCCCTTCAACCTCCCCAATGCCGCCTCGATCTTTGTCCGCCGCCGTCTCCGCCGCCATCCCCTTCTGTTTATCCGCCGCCTTCACCTCCGACTTCTCCCGCGTCTTCCTCTGTGAGCCCGCCTTCCCCTTCCGTTTCGACTTTCCCTCACCGACCGCATCACCGGTCGCACTAGGCTCTGCCGCGATGCCGACGAGTCCCGCCGAAGGCTCCACATGTTCCGTGTCGGAGATGGCCAGGGTTCGGGGATTGGCTGCATCCAGATGGGCCTGTATGGCAGCGATATCAGCGTCTGCGGGGACCTCCTCAACGGCGCCGCCGCCGGTGGCAAGCGCGGCACGAACGCCCTTCTCCGCCGCCTTCTCCACATCAGCTGCCACATGGGTGGGTGGTGCGACATTCGCCGACGACGGCTTAGAGCCAGAGCCAGAAGCCTGCTGAGTCCTCTCAGTCGACGCTAGTGCGCCCAGCTGGGCGCGCAACAACGCGGACTTTGGGTCTGCAGGAGTACGGGCGGCGACGACCGGCACTACACGTGGCCCACTGGCCGATGGGACGTCGACAGCAGGGGGGGCCTGTTGAACAGCCCTGTGGCCGGCTAGGAGCCTGAGCTGCTCCTTGAGCGCGTCCGCAACTGCCGCCCCTTTTCCCGCGCGGCCAACCTTGTCGGCAGGCGGTACGTCGGCATGGCGCGGGACGTCGGTAGGTCGCCCGGCAGACGGTCCGGTCGGATGGCGTGCACCCGCGGGAGACTGGTGAGGAACCGCTGACGCCTCCGCAACCCCTGTCTTCGGGCCCTGGCCAGCTTTCGCGGACCCGCCTGGGGCCGTTTTGGCGGCGGCCTTCTCCTTGTCGCGCAGGCCTTTCACACCGCTACCCTGTCGTGGTGGCTTAACGCCGACCGAAGGCGGAGCCATTGGCAGTGCGTCATCAGTGGCATGCTCGTCGGCGGGACCCCCACCACCATGGCCCGTGCTGGCCGCTCCAACCTGAGCCCAGTGCTTCCTGAGGATGTCGACCACGCTCTTCCCCGACTGCTTCAACGAACTGCCGTCGCCGGCTCCCATGCTCCCATCGCCGGCGACGCGAGAACCAGCCGCTCCCTTGGTCCGCCTCGCGCCCGCCGAATCGTCTCCGTCCCCCCCCCCCGCCGCCAGACCCCCCGCCTCCCTTGCTCCGCTTCGTGTTCGCCGAATTGTCCCCGTCGCCCCCCCCGCCGCCTCCCCGCCTCTTGTGACCCAGCTTCAAGCCCTCCGTAGGTTGCGCTTGGCCGGCGTCGTTTGCCGACGGCGACGACCCACGCCGAGCATACGCCACCGTGCCGACGACCTCGGCCATTATCTTCAGTCCGGAGGCGAGGAAGGACTGCTGCGTGGTCTCCGTCACCGCCTTCAGCACGTCCTCCTTGAAAGACTTCAGGAAATCTTCCGGCAAGGCCTGCGCTGGGCCGGTAGGCGGCGGCGGCTGGACTAGGCGGGGCGCGACGGCGGCGGCAATGTTGGTCTGCGCGGCGCCGATGTATTTGATGAACGACTCCTCCAACCCCTTCCTCGCCTCGCCCACCTCCGCCGTCACGTGCTCGGTCACTGTCTTCACCGCGGTCGCGCGTGCGACCGCCGCTCGTCCCTTGGGGTCGTCAAGATCCAGCAGCGTCTGCCTCGCTAGCTCGGCGAAGGACTTGGCCGATTGAATGGCGCTGTCCATGTTGTCGGTGAGGCCCTCGGTGATTGTGGTCGCCATGGTCGACGTGGCCTCTTTGAGGCGCTCCTCCGTTTTCCGGTCGGTGTCGGCGACCTGGGCGGTCAAACCCTTCACCTTCTCGAGGAGCCCAGCTAATGCCGCCGCCAAGCTGTCGACCCGCCCCGTCTGCTCACCGAGCCGCCGTTCAAGGAGTGCATTGTCTGCACGCAATCGCCTGTTCTCCGCCCTCAGCTGATCGACGACGTCCAGCCGCGCCTGCCGCCCAGCCGCGGTGGAACCGGGATGACCGCTCGCCGCCTTCTTCCTCCTAGACCGCTCCCCGCCGGCCTTCTCCGCGGTGGCATCGGTATGCACATCCACGCCCCTCTGCTCCGGGACCGCGGCGTTATCCCCTTCACCGACCTCGACCATGCCACCACCTCCGTGAGCCGCCTCCACGCCGACCTCGCCGATATTCGCTGTCGCACCCTTCCCCTCCCCTTCGTCGTTCTCGACATCCGCCGATCTCCCACCCGTTTCCTCCGCTCCTCCGACAACGTACCCCTCCGCTCCTCCGACAACGTACCCCTCCGCCATTTCCACGTCCTCCACCTCTACCAACTGCTCCTCCTGGTGCTGCCTCTCGTGCTCCTGCGTCTCCTGCTCCTGCTCCTCCTCCGATTCGACTCCGAGCCCGATCCCGACCCCGACCTCGACCCCGACATCGACCCCGACGACTCCTCCGAGCCCCCCTCACCCTCACGTTCCTCCTCGCGATCCTGGACCCCATCATCATCCCCGTGAACAACCTCGGTCCCGGTCACCCCCTTTCCTGCGGCCGCATCGGCCTCGTCGACGCCGACTCCCGACTTGCCACGCGCATCAGCGACGTTCGGGGCGACCCCTACTGGTACGGATGCAGAATGGACTTCCTCGCCGTCGTCGTCACAGGCGTCGGCAACAACAGCGGTTTTCCCCGACCGTATGAGCGGGACTTGCTTCTTGATGAGGGCTACCATCTCGTTCCGCAGCGCCTTCAACCCCAAGACGGTGGGCTTGTCCATGCTGGTGGCAATGCGACGGAGGTCGCCGGTCAGGCGCTGGAACCGCCTCACAACCCAGATCAACGCGCTCATTGCTAGCAGGCCGGAGCCCGCGTCCGAGTCCCGGACGGTATCGGGAATTTTCTGCATACAACAGTGCAGAGAGCAAGGATGAGGGCGGCGTAGATGTGACACCATATGACGGCGAATCGTCCGTAACTCACATCTCGAAGGGGTTCGTCGCAGTCGGCGAGCCTCTCCTGCACCTCGTCTTCGGACGGCTTCGCCCACTCCCATTTCCTACCCTCGCGCCGCAGCTCGGCCAGAACAGCGGTCCGGAAAAACCTGCAAAAGCACGGCAAGGACGGTCGGTTAGCACGGTGCACGCGTCGTGTCGACAATGTATGCGATGTCGACTAAACTATCGAGCTCACTTCAGCACGCGGATCGCCTCGTCGCGGTGCCACTCCTTCACTGTCTGCGGGTCGGCGTGCCGGATCGAGGTCCTGACCTCCTGCCCCGAGGCATTGAACAAATCGCCGGGGCACAGGATGAGAACGACGCTGCAATGTGCTCCCGGAAGCGGTGCGATGCTGCACAGACAAGGCACGTCGATGGCGCTCAGAACAAATCACCGACACAGGTTGCAGCACACAGCAGGACCTCGAACCTGCTCACCTCGATATCAGTGGGATAACCGCCACGTCGGCGTCGAAAATCGTCGCATAGCATGTGTGGTCGTCCTGACCCATCGCCGCCCGAAGCCGGCCGACTCCTATCGACCACAATCGCTCGCCTGCATCCGTTGAGCGGATCCATGCGTGCCTGCACGCATGCATGATTACAACAGATTAGAGAGGTATAGGTGCGCGGCACGACGGTGGAATGACGGGAGCCGAACGACTTCGGCACAACTCAGCGTCGTCGACGACCTAACGCATTACGTCGGCATCACCGATGTGATGTGCCTGAACTCTAAGCCCGTCGACATATACTACTGGACGCATTGAAACCCCGCCATGGCCGACCAGCATGGAATAGGCCCGTCGACGACGACATCTCAATAAGACACTCACTTGAGACCGAGTCCCAAGCAACGGGCGTTAAACTCTAGCATAGGGTTTGTCAGAACGGCGTAGTCGTGCTCTTCGAACTTGGCCGTGTGTCCTCTACCGATGTCTAGATGCAGGGGGAAATCTAGCGAGGTCGGCGCCGCTTCGGCGGCTTTCTGGCCGGCTGCCATGGCGGGAGAGCGAGGATGCTATGCTACAGGCTAAGGGAAGAAGCGGTGGGAGTATGGAAGGCGCCGAGGTGGGAGGAAAAATGAAAGAGAAACGAGAACGCGAAAATGAGGGGCCAGTCCACCTCCAACGAAGAAAAGCCAGGGGGAGCCACGCAGGCCCGGTTGAGCGTCGCCCAGGGGGCCGTGATGCCTGGCTCGGCAGGGCTCGTGCACAAGTTGCGTGGCACAAGTGCACCCTCGCCGCTGAGCCAACAGGTCGACGTCACGTGCCCCGGCCTCGGTCGGCCAGGGGACGCAACTTCGCGTGGGCGCGGTGCGACGTTTCGTCACCACGTGTCGATTTCGCAGAGGGTCGCGAAAGCCGTGCGCCCCGTGGCGAACGACCCAGGTTTTCGCTCGAGTTTCGGGGGGTACGAAATGTCTCATGCACGCGATGCGAAATGACGGGCGAGCACGTGGCGTCACCGCAACGGGTCGCGAAATAGTCGAGCGACCCGAGGGGAGCCCCCGATTTTCGCGTGGACCTCGCCTGCCCGTACGGGCAGGCCGCGATGGGTTACTAGGGCCTCGCGGGCACGAGGGAGGGGTGGGCTGCCTTCGCGGCAGGGTTACTTCCCCTCGCCCGAGGTCTCGCCAGCTCGCCGCCCCCACCCGGTAACGTGGGTCGCTGTTCACTCTCGGGGGGGGGGGGGGGGGTTGCGGGGCGGCGGTCGTGCGCCCGGCCCAGCCCAGGGCCAGGCTGGCGGGCCCGCACGCGCGTCACTCGCCCGCCTCGTCAGACCCCTGTCCGTCGACCCCCCTCGTCGACCCTGGCAACTCGATTCCGTCGACCTGATTCCGCTGGGATCTTCAGGGGTGTTCATAGTCAACGCCCCAATTTGGGAAAAAACGACAAACATCGCACGCCCAAGGTCAAGATGCCAAAACGCAGCTACCATCTCATCGGAACTCTCAACTTCCCATCCCAAAACGTATTTTCTAAACCAAAGCAACCCGCGCAACACGAATTAAAACCACATCAACGCCCCAATTTGGGAAAAAACGACAAACATCGCACGCCCAAGGTCAAGATGCCAAAACGCAGCTACCATCTCATCGGAACTCTCAACTTCCCATCCCAAAACGTATTTTCTAAACCAAAGCAACCCGCGCAACACGAATTAAAACCACATCAACAATACATTTCAACAGGTCTTACATGTATGCCCTGGGTAATCTTGACGATGAAACCGAGATGCCCAACAAATTTTCTTCAGTACTGAGCCTCACTTTCTCCTCGCTAGAGCATGGCGAGGAGAAAGTGAGGAAAGAATTGCCTGTGATTACTGTGGTCTAAAAACGAAAAAGTCTGGTCTTGTATGGCAGGGTTAAAAATTAAACTAGGCTGCAGCGGTCCAATCTGTGTGAGTGTCTCCGAGGAAAGGACTTCGCCAATTTTCGAGCACATCCGATGCTTGTTCTGGTGTATGTGTGAGTGTCTCTGTGGAAAGGACTTGGCCAGTTTTCGAGCACATCCGATACTTGTTCTGGTGTATGTGTGAGTGTCTCCCGGCAGGACTTAGCCAGTTCTCAAATGGCTGAGGGGGAAAAACCTCAGTCAGAGTGCTGCCAGTACCGAACTCTGCCAAGGCAGTGTGCTACAAGAACCAACAACTGCAAAACCAGGGTCAAAATTTCACGAGGCCTGATCGTGACAGGGTGGTAGAGCCCTTCAAACCTGTATTTACAGTGCGGCTCCAAAAGCCGACAATGAATAACAGACTAATCAGGGTAAAATGCCCTGAAATCCTTAGGCCTGATCGTGAATATAGTTCAAAATCCAACAGATTTCATTGTGTCATGATTTACACCTAGCGTCACCTGATATTTTTTTACAGTATCTTAGGCCGCGTTCGATTGCACTGCAATGTTTTGTACAGCCACACCACAGTATGTCCGAGTCGGCCCTAGGGTTTCCGAACCTAGGGTCACTACACGCCATAGTCAACTTGTTGCGTGCACAATCTTGATTGACCATTGTTCAGATTTGACAGCTGTGGAAACAAACAAATCCCTCACAGTCAAAACCGTGTACACCTCATGTAAAACAATGGGCTACAGAGCTGTGCATTAAATGCACTACAGAACAAAAGGGGTCCTAGTACCGGCGGCAATCTCTACCAAACGTACAAATCATTTTCCGTTTTTTTGTTGGAATTTCGACTCCAAAAGTACCCTGGGCACAAAACGGATCCCTACAAAAACAATTCAGTAGCTCAACAGGAAAATTGAACCCTATTGGGTTTAGGGTAATCTTGTTTTTAGATTTTCGCGAATACCCCACCAAAGTGCAGCGGCCTCGCTGTCGTTTGAGCACCAAGCGTGAAACAGAACTCTTCAAAGTCCATTTTGCCCCTGGATCACTGTTCTTGACCAGCTGGCAGCAGTGTTTGGACTGCGGTCCGCGGTGAAAATTCCCACACCAGATTCGTAGGTGCACCGAACGTACTTCAGGTTCTGGTTTGGATCTGCCTACCTCTCGTAGGGTTTAAAGCCCATGTGTGCTGCTGCCGAGCCTTAACCGAGCCACGGAATACTGTGATATGGCTGTGGTTACCCCTGGACTGTGAAGCTATCGAACAAGGCCTTAAATCTTCCCTAACGCTTTAGGCCCTACAACAATTTCCCTTGTAAGTCTCGCTGGCATGAGAAACCTGTACTGTACTCCGAGAGCGGGAAACCGAAAACCCTCGCGATGTTTCCAGACGACTATCGACGTGACAAACCGTACTGCACCGTAACGGTCTCCGTCAAGGCCCTTCAAGGTTCGCTTTCCCGAGGCGAGGCGGCGACCCAGGGTCAGGGATAAGAGCGTGTCCGAAGTGAAGCGTCGAATGGATGTTGATGGATGTCGGTAAATGTCTACCCTCGGATCGAAAGTTCTAACCGTCAGGATTTACCGACATCGGGTGTCAACGGATGTCGACTTCACTTCGGACCCGCCCTAACATGACATGACACAGTTGTAATCCCGTCAGGGCTAACCTTGGTTTCGCCAGGACTGCGTGACTGCATCTCACGTGCCTAGCTTAGTTTCGCATTGACAGTTCATTGCCTCCGTTCCGTGGTCATCTGCGCTGCGCGTCGTGTCGTGTGTGTTCTCTTTCTTCTTACTCCATCGTCATGGATTGCACGGGAATTCCGGCTTGCGTGGGAAGGCATCGGAGCGGATTCCGGACGCTAAGCGCAGATAGCTCGGTATTTTCGGACATTTCTCCGGACGAAGCACTAATAGCAGATTCCGACGCCTTAGCTCATGAAGCGTATCGAGCGATGCCGTCTATCAAGGATTTAGAAGTGAAGGAGGATTGCGAAGGGTTACTGACGGGGCGAGAAGATACAGTATTGTACGATCCTGGGGGTTGTTACCCGTCCCTGAACGTCAGCGGATCAAAGCAACAGCAAAAACGACAGCTTTTAGGGATTCCAAGTAAGGCTGCGCGAATGCCGCCGTTTTCGGCGGCTGAGGATGATCCGTCAGGTCGTGCCGCGTCCCCATGTCATGCCTCGAGGTCGGCGACACAGGCAGCAGGTCTCGAAGTAGATTGCGACTCGTCCGTTCGTGCCACGTCATCGTTTCATCGTAACTCCAGCGTACCCGCACAGGCAGGAGTGCGTGCCGCGTTTTCGTGCTTTGGCTTCAATGGCGATTGCGATGGCGCTTCATGCGCATCGGCCGAGAAGGAGAACGGGGAGGAGGAGGAGGCGAGGGAAGAGGGGAGGGAAGTCGCGAGGGTGGGCGAGAGCGACGACAAGAATGATCTCGAATCGGCGGAGGGGGAGGAAGGGGCGGAGGAGGCGGAGGAGGCGGAAGGGGCGGAGGGGCCGGAGGGGAAGGAGTCTGACGATGAGGGGAATGAGTTCCGCGGATTGGAAAATGAGGCGGAGATGGCGATGCGGGCGGAATCGACGGCGGAAGAGGGGTTCGGGGAACAAGGGGTCGTGGAAAAGGGGGTCGCGGAGGGCGCGGAGGGCGCGGAAGGAGCGGAAGGGCCCCATAGGCGGGAGTCGTGGGTGTCGAGTGTGGAGTGGTTCGTGTCGTGGCCGCTCAGACGACTCAGCCACCCGTGGCGCAAGGTACGCCGCGAATGCTGCAATGCTGTGGTGTCTCATGAGGCGCCTCATAAATTTACTCAGCCATTTGTGGAACGTCTTGAATATCGAGGTGCTGTGGTGACTGGGACGCTGCCGTGCCTGATGTCCTGGCTCGTGCGCTGTGCCTGATGTCCTGGTTCGTACGCCGTGCCTGATGTCCTGGTTCGTACGCCGTGTGTGTGCTGTACTGGTTCCTACGCCGTGCGTGCGTTGTGTGTGAATATAAAAAAAAAAGGAAAAAAAAGGAAAAAAAAGGGAACTGCAACCTCCCAGTTCTCAGCTGTTGCTTGCGTCCGTTCTCGCCCCACCACCCTCCTCCGCCCACCGTCATTCCCACCTTCCAGCGAGTGCTCTGAATGTGGGTGGTGCTGGCAGCGGCCATCCTGTCGCTGGTGTTTACGACGGCCTGGCAGCACCTCTCAACTTTCCCCCTGTCGTCACACCCCTCCTTCCACCCTCCCTCCCCTGTTCCAGCGAGTGCTGTGGCTGTGGGTGGTGCTGGCAGCGGCCATCCTGTCACTGGTGTTTGCGACGGCATGGCAGCATGCAGAGGCGAGTGAGAGAGACGACCTGGAGGGGCACTGTGACGAGTGGGCAGCGTTCATTGAGGCCAAGTTCAACACCACTGCTGCCAACACACGCTCCATTTCCGACTTCATCCGCGCATACTACCTTGATAAGTACGGCCAGAGCAGTCACCCACTAAGGCTGGACAGCCGCCTTTTGAGGCCTCTCAAAAGCCATTTCCGACTTCATCCGCCCCTTTCACCTTGATAAGAAAGGCTGGGCAGCCAAACTCCACCTTGAAACTATCCCACGGGCAAGCAACATGAGGGAAGACTTTCTTGACGTGCCCACATCCCAACACGCTTCACTCACTCCACTCTCGAATTTTGAGTCGTCTTAAAAATATATTTGCGCTTCTACCCCCCCCTCCTCCTCCCTCCTCCCTCCCCCTTCCCCCGGGGCGAGCAGCATGAGGGAGGACTTTCTTCACGTGGAGAAATTCCAGCGGTTCACTCAAGCGCAGTCCACTCTTGACTATTGAGTGATTTTTGAGAATTCTCCAAAATCACTCACAAGGATATTAGTCTCTTCTCTTTCACCCAAGATAATAATCTTTCTCATCCTCCCCCCCAACCTCCCCATCCCTCGGCCCACTTGGGGCGAGCAGCATGAGGGAGGACTTTCTGGACGTGGAGAAATTCCAACGCTTCACTCAAGCCACTCTTGATGGTCGACCCATGGCATCATGTGAGTGAGTTCAGGGTTTAGGGTGGTTGCACTCAGGCCGCTCTTGATGGTCGTCGACCCATGGCATCATGTGAGTGAGTTCAGGGTTTAGGGTGGTTGCACTCAGGCCGCTCTTGATGGTCGTCGACCCATGGCATCATGTGAGTGAGTTCAGGGTTTAGGGTGGTTGCACTCAGGCCGCTCTTGATGGTCGTCGACCCATGGCATCATGTGAGTGAGTTCAGGGTTTAGGGTGGTTGCACTCAGGCCGCTCTTGATGGTCGTCGACCCATGGCATCATGTGAGTGAGTTCAGGGTTTAGGGTGGTTGCACTCAGGCCGCTCTTGATGGTCGTCGACCCATGGCATCATGTGAGTGAGTTCAGGGTTTAGGGTGGTTGCACTCAGGCCGCTCTTGATGGTCGTCGACCCATGGCATCATGTGAGTGAGTTCAGGGTTTAGGGTGGTTGCACTCAGGCCGCTCTTGATGGTCGTCGACCCATGGCATCATGTGAGTGAGTTCAGGGTTTAGGGTGGTTGCACTCAGGCCGCTCTTGATGGTCGTCGACCCATGGCATCATGTGAGTGAGTTCAGGGTTTAGGGTGGTTGCACTCAGGCCGCTCTTGATGGTCGTCGACCCATGGCATCATGTGAGTGAGTTCAGGGTTTAGGGTGGTTGCACTCAGGCCGCTCTTGATGGTCGTCGACCCATGGCATCATGTGAGTGAGTTCAGGGTTTAGGGTGGTTGCACTCAGGCCGCTCTTGATGGTCGTCGACCCATGGCATCATGTGAGTGAGTTCAGGGTTTAGGGTGGTTGCACTCAGGCCGCTCTTGATGGTCGTCGACCCATGGCATCATGTGAGTGAGTTCAGGGTTTAGGGTGGTTGCACTCAGGCCGCTCTTGATGGTCGTCGACCCATGGCATCATGTGAGTGAGTTCAGGGTTTAGGGTGGTTGCACTCAGGCCGCTCTTGATGGTCGTCGACCCATGGCATCATGTGAGTTGCTGCTAGCTGCAAGTGAACTGTTCCTTTACACTTGACCAGTTGTATGTGCTGTGCTCTGACTGACCCATGGCCTCATGTGAGTTGCCTGTTCTCTCCCGTCCCCAATTCCAATCCACGTTGCGCTGCGTTTTCCCCTGCGTTTGCCCCTGCGTTTGCCCCTGCGTTTCCCTTCACGTCTCCTGCAGTTGTGGGCTTCACGCTGCTGGCCAACAACTCGTTCATTCGGGACATAATGGGGACCAACGCCAACGGAGCCCAACTGCATCTTCACCCCAAAACCCAACAGCGCACTCTCCTGTGCTGTTCCCACCCGTCTTCCCTTTCCCCCCACATCCCCCCTTTGTCCCCTGCAGTCGTTGGCTTCACACTCCTGGTAAACATCACCTTCATTCGCGATATAGTCGAGAAAAACGCCCACCACTGCATCTTCGCTCCCGGACCCAACGGCACACTCGCCTGTGCTCTTCCCCCTTGTGTTTCCCCTCGTTGCCCCCCCCACCCCATCACCTCCCCCCCTCTCTCCCCCCTCCCCCTCCCTGCGGCCAGTCGTGGGCTTCACACTCCTGGTGAACAGCACCTTCATTCGCGACTTAGTGGAGGAAAACGCCCACCACTGTATCTTCTCTCCCAAACCCAATGGCACGCTCGCCTGCCGCCCGCGCGACCTGCCCCTGTATTCACCGCTGGTGATCTTCAACTCTCGCAAGGAGTTCAACACACGCGTGAACCTCTCTGCAGTCTGCTGCCTGGACGTCATGGCTGGTGAGCCAAACAGCAGAGCTGGCCTTCTGCTGTGAGGGGCTCATGAGGTTGCTCGCAGGGCATGCTGTACTTTATGCCGTGAACCTCTCAGCAGTGTGCTGCTTGGACGTCATGGCAGGTGAGTGAGTCAAAGGGCCGAGCTGGTGGTAGAAGAGCCACGTGATGAAATCTTGCGGCGCATCTTGTAGTTCTTTGTGCCGTGAACCTCACTGCACTCTTCTGCCTGGACGTCATGGCTGGCAGGTGAGTGAGTCGAAGGGCTTGGCTGATAGAAGAGCCACGTGAAGGTATCTTGTAGGGCATCTAGTAGTTCTTTGTGCACTGAACCTCTTTGCCCTTTCTCTCCCTCCCCCTCTCTCTCTCTCTCTCTCTCTCTCTCTCTCTCTCTCTCTCTCTCTGCCTCTCTCCCTCTCTCCCTCTCGTAATCCTCGTTCGCAGCGCTCGCCATAACCAGTGTCACCACACCATCTCCCCACTCCCCTGCTGATCCTTTCCCCCCTTCAACTAATACTTCTTCCCCCCCTCCCCACCGCATCCCACTGCCTCCCACCACCCCTTTCAGACCCAGCTTTTAATGACACATTCCATCGGGTCATCAGCTCAGCATCCTCCGCCATCTCCCCTCCTTTCGTCCGCGACAACTACCCCTACCACTTCATCGGCCAGGCCTTCCCAGTCTACTTCAACCTCACCACCTTCGCCCTGCCCCCCTCGCCCTCCCCTCCTCCGGTCGCCATTCCCCCGCTCGCCACGCCTGAGGACCTCCCACGGGGGTTTGTCATCGTGGGGTATAACTTTGCCAACCTGCGGTCGCTTGTGGGGTTTCAGCAGCTGGTGGAGCTGAATGCGAGGGTTTATCTGGTGGATGGGACGAGGGGCAGGGCGTGGGATGGTGCACGGAGTGGGGATGCGAAGGTTGTGAAGTGGTTGCCGGCGCTGCTGTTTGATCATGAAGGGGTGGTGGGCGAGGAGGAGATTGGAACGTGGATGCTGGATGGGAAAGGGCAAGAGGATGGAGGGAGAGTGCGCCGTGCGGTGCACCTGGGTGATTCGACGAGAAAGTTTTATCTTTTCTGCGAGTGAGTCGACCTGTCCTGTCCATGCGGCTGTGCCTGGCCATGTCTGTAGACATTATGCATTTATTATACTCGCCTTCATCGTGCATTCATCTGTGCATTCAAAAGACATGTTTACTTACATACATACATACATACATACATACATACATACATACATACATACATACATACATACATACATACATACATACATACATACATACATACATACATACATACATACATACATACATACATACATACATACATACATACATACATACATACATACATACATACATACATACATACATACATACATACATACATACATACATACATACATACATACATACATACATACATACATACATACATACATACATACATACATACATACATACATACATACATACATACATACATACATACATACATACATACATACATACATACATACATACATACATACATACATACATACATACATACATACATACATACATACATACATACATACATACATACATACATACATACATACATACATACATACATACATACATACATACATACATACATACATACATACATACATACATACATACATACATACATACATACATACATACATACATACATACATACATACATACATACATACATACATACATACATACATACATACATACATACATACATACATACATACATACATACATACATACATACATACATACATACATACATACATACATACATACATACATACATACATACATACATACATACATACATACATACATACATACATACATACATACATACATACATACATACATACATACATACATACATACATACATACATACATACATACATACATACATACATACATACATACATACATACATACATACATACATACATACATACATACATACATACATACATACATACATACATACATACATACATACATACTACATACATACATACATACATACATACATACATACATACATACATACATACATACATACATACATACATACATACATACATACATACATACATACATACATACATACATACATACATACATACATACATACATACATACATACATACATACATACATACATACATACATACATACATACATACATACATACATACATACATACATACATACATACATACATACATACATACATACATACATACATACATACATACATACATACATACATACATACATACATACATACATACATACATACATGCATCGACGTAAATCGTGGTGGCGGTGCTGTTCCTGACCGTCTCCACCATCCTCCTCTGGACGTGCATTCAGCTCATGCGCGCCTCCTTCCACCCTGCGCCCTCCGTCCCACCGCAGGCACATCTCATACGCCAAGCCGTTCGGTCCGTTCACCTGGATAGTGGTGGCGGTGCTGTTCCTGACCGTCTCCACCATCCTCCTCTGGACGAGCATCCAGCTCATGCACGCCTTTGAGTGCGACTGCCAGCACCTGGCTGCCGCCCAACATGAGCTGCGTGCCGCCCGCGTGGAGGCTGAGAAGGCGAGCCGAGCCAAGGGTGACTTCCTCACAACGATGTCACATGAGATCCGCACACCAATGAACGGCGTCATAGGTAACGTGATAACATGGTAACACGGTAATTTGGTATGTGATGCGATAGCATGGTAAGGCAATGTGGCAACGTCACGCAGTGGATCGTGTGAAGGTCGTCGGTCAGATTCAACAGAGAATGGACTGTATCAAAGCTTCAAAATTCTAGTGCAATCAACGTTTCTGTACTGTCGTGTTGCTAGCGTTCTAGTGTTCACCGTGATAACATTTCGTCATCGAGTTGTGTAAAAACAATAAGTTAGCAAAGGTCATACGAGTAAACTATAAAACAATATGGGATGAAAATATATTAAATAATCCGAAGCAACAGAATCTCTGTGGAGGGATATAGTTGCAGCTGATAAAGTTGGTGAACATGTTGGGTGCATATATAATTTTGCACGTCAACCAGCCGCTTGCCTATCGTCTTGCATTCTGTGTGTGTTTTGTGCGCATCCGGTCATGGATTCACATTCGTTGCGAGCTCATGACTGGTCATAAGGGCTCATGAAAATTCAGGAGTTTCCATGACGAGCCACGAGTGTTTTTGCCCCCTGGATATCTCGCGCCTGGTCAAGATAAAAGCGCGTGTAAATCATGACCTTCGCTGTAGCCCCTTAGGCCCTGAATCCGAGTTCGCGTGTAAATCATGACCTTCGCTTGAGGTTCGGATCTCATGTGTAGCCCCTTAGGGTTGGCGCATGTGGCCTGTCCCTGACACTGTGTGCAGGCAGGTCCCACGATCGCATCCGGACAGGATGATCAAGATCACTCTACCTGTGCAGGACAGCGCACGATCGCATCAGTCCACATTGATGCGAAATATACGTGACTCAATAGCGCGATTGTTCTTATAAACACAATCACGCAAGTAATAGCCATAGAAACAAGCACGCAAACACAATTGTACTTACAGTTGGCAGGATATTGTGCAAAGTGAATTGCCACTTAATATGCTGCTTTTGGACATCCTTGAACGAGCTGATCGCAATCTCTTTTCCTTTGTTATTTCTCTCTCCCTCCCTCCTCCCCTTTCCACCAGGCATGCTGAACCTGCTCCTGGAAACCCCTTTGGACGGGTCGCAGAAGGACTACGCACAGACGGCGCGAAGCAGCGGGCGGGCGTTGTGTGCGCTGATCAACGACATTCTCGACCTCTCCAAGATCGAGGCCGAGAAGTTGCATCTTGAGTGCATCCCATTGGACCTGCGCGCCGAGCTCGACGACATGCTCGCGCTCTTCGTGGAGAGCGCCCAGGAGAAGCGCTGCGTGGAGCTCGCCGCGTTTGTCGCCGACGACGTGCCCGAGATGCTCCTTGGGGACCCGCTTCGAGTGAAGCAGGTGCAGTATGAGTATAGTGTTCTTTGCAGAAGGCATAATGAGCAAGTACCGAACTCGAACCGGCATTATGAAGCACCTGCTTCGCATACAGCCCCTGCCTCTTCTCTCCCGCTACCTGCCTCTTCTCTCCCGCTACCTGCCTCTTCTCTCCCGCTACCTGCCTCTTCTCTCCCGCTACCTGCCTCTTCTCTCCCGCTACCTGCCTCTTCCCACCCGCCCTCCTCTTGGTCCCATCAGGTGCTCATCAACCTCGTTAGCAACGCCTTCAAATTCACCACCATGGACCCAGCCTTCTCCCCCCTCTCTCCGCTCGCCCCACCCGCACTCCTTGTTCCACCCTCACACTCCCTGTTCTCCCCCACAGATTCTCATCAACCTCGTTAGCAATGCCTTCAAGTTCACCACCAAGGGTCATGTCTTCATTGCCGTCCGTGTCGCAACCACCACCGACAACACCAGCGACCCCAACCCCCCGCCGCCACTCTCCCCTTTTTCCTCCACATCCATACAGTCACCCTCACACTCTCCCTCACCATCAGCAACACCCTCAGGTTCACCAGCAGTATCACCATCAGCAGCAGGATCGTGTTTATCATTCCTCTCCAAAGCACCAGCCAGCAGTTGCCAGTCTCTTGACAAAGGCTGCATGACTGCAAGCAGACGGAGAGAGGGGGAAAATCCACCTGAGGCCACCGGGGCCGCTGCTGCTGCTGCTGCTGCTGCTGCAGATGAGAGGAGTGGTGGTAGTAATGCCGTTGCGGAGGCTTTTACTGAGCGTCCGGAGGCATGTTCTGAGCCTGCGGCGTGTGTGACGCTGAGTGGCCGGCCAGCCATGAAGACATGGTGCTCGTGGGAGGGCATGCGGGAGCACATGGATCTTGGTGCCGTGGGCATGGGCATGGGCAAGGCCATGGGCAAGGGGAACCATACCGAGAATGGCAATAGGCATGGACCATATGGTGATGGGGATGGCGAGGGATATGGCGATGGGCGTGGCAGTGGTGCCAGCCTGGGACCCGACCAGCCTGTGCGACTGATGGTGGCCATTGAAGACACTGGTACGCTGTCATTGCTGCTTGTGTGTGTGTCTGCATGTGCACCCGCACGTGCGTGGGCTTCCATGTGCTTGCGTTGCGTGCATGTGTTTAGTGGTTTGTTTGTTTGCTGTTTCGTATTGTGGTCAACATATGCTCCACACTATCTTCCCACATGCCACACAGGATGTGGTGAAACACTGGGCAAGAGCATCTGTCCGGTGCATTTTCTTGTCTTTACCATTCCTTCCACCTTGAAATGCCTGGACTTGTTGTGTAACGGCATCGATTTTTAAGATGCCTCAAAACTGCAGCAAGAGGCAGGCCTATGCAACACCTCTTTCTCCTCATTCCCATCCTGTTCTTATTATTTGTTTACTCATTTATTTAGCTATATATGTATTTATGTATTGATGCATTTCTTAATTTAGGAATTCATATTTTGGGTATATGTTCTATGCCTTCACTGCCCGGCCCTGTCAATCGCTGCCAGGTACCGGCATCCCCCGCCACGCTCGGAGGCACATCTTCCGGCCGTACGCGCAGGCGGACCGCAGCACGGCACGGCTGCACGGGGGAACGGGCATTGGGCTCTCCATCTGCAAGGTGCGGTGCATTGGGCTCTCCATCTGCAAGGTGCGGTGCATTGGGCTCTCCATCTGCAAGGTGCGGTGCATTGGGCTCTCCATCTGCAAGGTGCGGTGGGTGTTATGAATTAAGTTCATTGCGTAGAGATAGCTGTCTTTCAAGGTCCACATCAATTCACCTGCTTTGGAACATACATTGCACTGAGGCACATGCGTTGCCCCTCACACCCCTCCCTTGCTCCTCCGCATTCCCCATCCGAGCAGCGCCTGGTGTCGCTGATGACGGCATCCATCACCAGGCGCCTGCCCGTATCCTTCCTAATCCCGCTCTGCCCCTCCCTCCCACTCGCCCATCCGAGCAGCGCCTGGTGTCGCTGATGGGCGGATCCATCTCGTTTGTCTCGAAGCCAGGCGTCGGCACCACCTTCCTCTTCGATATCCTCCTCCACACACCCCCTCTCCCTCTCCATCCTTCCTCCCCTCCTCCTCCTCCTCCTCCTCAACCCCACACTCCTCCTCAACCCCACACTCCTCCTCAACCCCACACTCCTCCTCAACCCCACACTCCTCCTCCTCAACCCCACACTCGTCCTCTGCATGCCTCTATCCCGCCTGTGTTCTCTGTCTCTCTCCCTCCTCCTCTGCCTGGGTTTGCCTCCCCGGCCTCCCTGAAATTCCCTGCCATCCCTTCTAACACTCCCTGGGGATGGGAGGGAGTGTGCGTGGTGAGTGTGGACGACCGGGCGGTGCGGCATGCCGTCACTCTCTCTCTGCTGCGCCGCCTTGGCCTCTGCACCCTCCCCTGCCCCTCCTTCCACCTCCTCCCCCGCCTCCTCGCCCAACACCGTGCCTTGCATCATGCCTCATGTCATCCCATGCAGCACAGCACGTGCCATGCCATGCACAATGACTCATCTGATGCAACAGGGCATGCCTCATGTCATGTCACTCACCATGGGTCATCGAGTCATGCCACACACGCTCCCAAGGAGCAGCAGGGGGAGCAGCAGGGGAAGCAGCAGGGGGAGCAGCAGGGGGAGCAGCAGGGGGAGCAGCAGGGGGAGCAGCAGGGGGAGCACCGGGAGGAGCAGCAGGGGGGGAAGCCGGGGGAGCAGCAGGAGAAGGAGCAGCAGAAGGACCAGCATGAGAAGGAGCAACACAAGGTGGACTTCTCCTCTGAGCCATCTCTTGCTGCAAAATACCTCGCTCGCCTCCTCTCACCTGCTCCCACAGCCATCCACCCCCATCGTGCTCCTCGCACCGTCTCTCTCACACCCTCAACAGCAGCACCCCACCCACCGCTGTCTCCTCGTACCCCGCCCCCTCCGCGCCGCGCCAAGACCCACACAGCTCTATCGCCATGCCTCACTCCCACCGCTCAACGCTCCATTGGAACCCTCATTGGGCTTTTTGAGGCCCCTCCTCCTCCCCCTCTAGCCGTCTCTTCCCATACAATCTCTGAGGCACCTCAAAGACCCCGCCCATCGTCTCCTCATACTCCTCCCCCTCCCCCCCGTCGCGTCAAGTCTCACACTGCCCTGTCATGCCTCCCACTCCCCACCTCTCAACGCTCCACTGAGCTCCTTCTAAACGCTTCTTCCGAAACTTCTGAGGCACATGAACAATCCCACGATCCGTCTCCTCCGACCCCTCACGCTCCCCCTCGCCGCGTCAAGTCACACACTGCCCTGTCACGCCGCACACTACCCACGTGTGATGAGACAATTTTTGGGCCGACTCGAAAATCGGTTCCTCCGACCCCTCGCGCTCCCCCTCGCCGCGTCAAGTCGAGCACTGCCGTGTCACCCCGCGCACTACCCACCATTCAACGATCCTTCGGAGCCCTTGTAACCGCATCCTCCACGACTTGTGATGCTTACAAAGAAGCCCATGAACCCTCACCACCGACCCCTCGCCCCCCTCCGCGCCGCGTCAAGTCACACACTGCCCTGTCACGCCGCACACTACCCACCATTCAACGATCCATCGGAGCACTCATATTGGCTTCTGCCACAACACGCCCCACACCTCGTGATCTGTCTCTGGTCCCACTGCTTCCAGAAGACTCGTGCGCACAAGCCCACACAGGACCATCCAGCAACCACTCATGTCATTCTATTGAGGAGTTACCTCCTCCTTTCGAGCCTTCTGCTCCTCCCCTCAACCCAGTTGCCCATGCTCTCGACCCGTCTGCTCCTCCTCTCGAGCCGTTTGGCTCGCCGGCTGTGCTTGTGACTCCTCCACCTCTCACCCCCCTTTCCCGACAATACTCCTGCCCACCTCTCTCCATTGCTCCTCCTCCTCCCTGCCCTCCTCTCTCCATTGCTCCTCCTCCTTCCTGCCCTCCTTTCTCCATTGCCCGTCCGCGCCTCTCTCCTCTTTCCATCGATGTTCACTCAAGTGGAAGAGGGGAGGAGCAGCAGTGGCAGCAGCTGCAGCAGCAGCGGTGGCAACAGCAGCCGAGGCGAGCGAAAGAGATGGAAGAGGGGGAAGATGGGGAAGAAGAAGGAGAGGAGGTGGAGGAAGAGGAGGAAGGAGGGGAGGAGGATGGAGAGAGGCAGGTACAGCAGCACGATTCAAAGAATTCTCAAAACTCGCAGCAGCGGGTGCACTACAGGAGTTTGCGAGACGCGCACAGGCGGGGATGGGTGGGGGCGGTGGTGGTGGAGGGGGAGATGATGCAGCGGCTGGGCGTCACAGCAGATCAAGTCTATGCTCTCGTGTCCGGCCAGGCAGGGGATGGGATGGCACGGGAAGGCGAGCAGATGAGCAAGTGTAGCAAGTGCAGCAGTTGCAGCAGCAGCAGCAGCTGGCCTGTTCCTTTCCTTGTGCTTCTTCACGGCTCTTCTCCTCTCCCCCCCGACAGTTTCAGTCCTTACAAGAGGAAGGCTTGTAACTTGGAGAGGCAGGGCAGCTGGAAAAGGCAAGCAGGGGAGATAGATGAAAGGGATGAGGGGGGTGATAGTGAGTGTAAACCGGGTGACTGTAACGATGGGACGATGGGTTGCCAAGGCAGCAGGAGCAGCAGGAGAAGCAGGTCTCCTGCTCTGTCCCTCTCTCCCTCTCCAACCATCCCTAACACTACAGCTCACCTCTCGCCCTCGCCTTTTGAGACATCTAAAAACAGTGATCGTGACTGCAATGACGTCACAAGGGGCTGCCGAAGCAACAGCAGGAGCAGCAGGAGAAGCAGGTCTCCCGCTTTTTCCCTCTCTCCCTCTCCGCCAATCCCTGCTGCTGCAGCCCACCTCTCGCCCTCGCCTGCGCTCTCTCTCACCCCCTCCCCGTCCATCCCCTCGCTACTGTCACTTGGCTTCGATGCTGTTATAAGGAAGCCCCTGCGTAAGCCAGCGCTGCTGGCGGCGCTTCTGCCGCTGTTTGGTGCGGACACGGAGCAAAGTCGATGTGAGCAGGCAGGAGGAGCAGCAGGGGGAGCGGGGGGAGCAGGCGGAGCAGGAGGAGCAGGAGGAGCACGGGCAACAGGAGGAGGAGGAGGCGGCCAAAATGAGGACGTGGCACAGGGAGGGCTCAGAAGGAGAGAGGCGAAAGGACAGCGGGGTGGTGGTGTGCTGCTGAGCCCATCGGCCCTCCACAAGGCTGGCAGCAGCGCTGCAGCAGCCCTCTGGCGAGCTGTGACGTCCCCCTGCTCACTCAAGTCCCCCCGGGAACTCAAGTCCCCCCGGGAACTCAAGTCCCGACGGTCACTCAAGTTTCCCCAGTCACAAGAATCCCCTCAGTCACTCAAAACCCTTCCCTTGTGTCCCTCCTACTCACCAACCACTCCCACCACTCCCAGCGCTCCCACCACTCCCAACATTCCCACCACTCCCACCACTCCCAACAGTTGTACCTCCCATAACACTCCCACCATTACCAACGCTCTCAACACAATGGGCACTGTCACGTGTAACTCTGCCCAATCCAAACACGCAAGCCCCATTGCAGCACCAAGCATGTCACAGTCATCACCCAGTGCAAGCAGTGGTCCCTCTGCCTCTCTAGCTACTCATCTTACACCCCACCTCATTACCGTTGCTGCTGGTGCGTCTGCTCCTGCCGCTTCTGCTTCTGCTGGCGCTGCTGCTGCCACTGGTGCTGCTGCGCCTCCTGCTCCTCCTGCTCCTGCTGCTCCTCCTGCTCCTGCTGCTCCTCCTGCTCCTGCTGCTCCTCCTGCTCCTGCTGCTCCTCCTGCTCCTCCTGCTCCTGCTGCTCCTCCTGCTCCTCCTGCTCCTCCTGTTCCTGCTGCTCCTCCTGCTACTGACGATCATAGAATCTCTCAGGAGGCGGCCACATTGGCCCTGAGTGGCACTGACCGTGCATTGGGGGCGCAGGCAACCCCAGGCATGTGCGGTCGAGGCAATGGAGTGGCAGTGAGGGAGAAGGAGGAGGAGGAGGTGGTGGAGGATGCAGTGTTGGATGAAATGAGTGGCATCGATGGTATGGATGGTAGCACAGTCTCAATGGATCTGACATCTGCTGCCAGTGCTACTGGTGCTGCTTCGATCAACTTGGCATCTACTGTTGCTGCTGCTTCGGCCAATTTAACACCCGCTGCCAGTGCTACAGGTGCTGCTTCGACCGATTTAACACCTGCTGCCGTTGCGAGTGAAAGTGGTACTTTGGGAAGGAAAGCTCTGGTGAGGGTTCGCAGTGCTGATGAGAAGATTTTGTACTCGCCCCAGGGGTTGCAGTTGCAGCACTATGTGCCTCAGGGGTTGCGAGCTCTGGTGAGGGGTGGCAGTGTGGTGGAAGCAGCTGGGGCAGCAGAACGTCGGGCAGAGATGCATGGGCCCAAGGGCCAAAGGGGGGCCGCGAAGCATGGGTCAGCAGGAGAAACGAGAGCAGGTGGGAAGTTGCGTGGGAGAGAGAGCGATCAACGGAGAAGCAGCAACGGACGGTGTAGTGCTTCAGGTGCTGCAGCAGCTGGTGGTGGTGGTGGTGGTCGAGTGCGTGGTTTCGGCAGTGTGCTCGACTTCTCAGGGATCCCTCCTCTGTATGCTCGCCCTGCTGACCTCACCCCTGCGTCATCACCCTCCGTTGCCACCCTCTCTCCGGCCATCACCCGCACACCATCACCATCACTATCACCAACACCAGCACTTGCACCCCGACCACCAACACCATCATTCCCAGCATCATCTTCAGCAACAGCACCAGCAGCCCCAAAAGTCCCAGCAGCAGCAGCACCGCCAGCAGCAGCGGCAGCAGTGGCTCAAGAGCCAACAACAGTGGCAGTGGAGCCGGCGACTGTTGGCGAGAGGCTGGGGGTGCTGGTGGGTCGGCGGGTGATGGTGGTGGATGACAACGTGGTGAACCGCAAGGTGGCCAGCAAGCTGCTGGAGAGGCACGGTGCGCGAGTCACCGCCGTCGATGGCGGTATGAAAGCCGTAGACGCCCTCGCCCCGCCCCACCCCTATGATCTCGTTCTCATGGACCTCCAGATGCCGGGCATGGATGGGCTGGAGGCGACTCGCAGGATCCGGGCGCGGGAGAGGGCTCAGGGCGGGGGGCATGTGGCCATCATTGCGCTCACCGCGGATGTGATTGCCGGCACGTGCCAGCACTGCTTTGCCGTCGGCATGGATGACTACCTCTCCAAACCCCTCGACGACGGCCCCCTCTCCCACGCCGTCTGGCGCTGCCTCGCCAAGACATGATCATTTATACCGTCTCCCTGCACAGTAATCCAGGCACTGCACAGTACATTCGGTCCTTGATTATAAGAGACGGGCATTTTTTTTTTTAATGTGTCCTATTATGCCCATGTGAGCTTCTATTCGATAAGAAGTCAACATGCTGAAACGAAATTCACTTTATCATCCCGACAAATTCGGAGGTATCCGATCGTACTGTACATGTGGTGTGTGCGAGCAGGTTGTGTGCGTCTCTGTGGTGCGCTGTCATGAGTGCTTGCAGTGCAGTGCAGCACTATGTTGTCGTGGATGCGCACCCTCCGCTCGTTTTGTGGATGAGATGAGCTGCACTGAAAGTACTGTAGGGGGACTGTGGATTTGTTTTGCGCATGTACAGTGCGTGGGTATGCTGGCGAATTCAATGCACCAGCATACTTACTGTATATCAGGAGCCATAACTCTATACGAGAACATTTTTCAGTTGCCCTCGCAACCGTAAGCCACTGGAATGTACCTCGTTCCACAAAGCGTTTAGGAATTCGCGGTGCACTGACAATTGTAACACGTCCTCAGGGTTGTTCTGTTGGAGATTACATTACAGAGCAGTGTTCATGCTAGCCATAAAGTTCCTACTACCTTATCTTGCTTCCCCATGGCGGCCACAGGTTCAAGAACCATTTCGTGAAGGCATTGTGGTGCAAAAGCTTGTTACTGCAGAGCAGATGATGAATGCAAGCTCGCAGTCTGGTTTTCCCCGACCAATTCGTTTGGCCTTGTTTTCTGTTCTTGAACACCCCGTCAAAAGTGTTGTTTGAGCTACGGTTCCACTGGAATGTCACCCGTTACAGTATTACGGCGACGACATGGATTGCACGGGAATGCCGGCTTCCATGGGCCGTCGGAACGGTTTTCGAACCCTGAGCGGAAACAGTTCCGTCTTTACCGACACTATTTTGGAGGAAACAGCGAATTGCGACACCTTAGCTTACGTAGTATATCCAACGGCGTCGTGTAACGAGAAGATCAAAGAGGAGGAGGATTGCGAGGAGTTATTGCTTACGGGGCAAGTTAAGGCTTACGAGGGGGTCGGGTGCTGTCCTTCGCTGACCTACAGCGGCTTAAAGCCACAGCAGACACGCCGGCTACTGCTACCTACAGAAATTCCAAGAAATTCCGTCTTCGATTCCTCTAATAGTGCCGCGTCCCCGTGTCACGTCTCAAGCTCAGCGACACAGGCAGCAGTTTCGGACGAGGGTTACTTTTCGTCCGCTCTCGCCGCGTCCCCGTGTCATGACTCTAACGCACCGAGATCCCCTGGAGCTGCATTGTCGTACTTCAGCGCCATTGGGAATGACGAATGCGGTTCGGCCGAGGAAAACGATTGCCGCGAGAACGGGAAGGAGGCGGCGAGAGAAGAACGAGCGGAAGCCGCACAGGAGAGTGATAATGGGGGTTATAGGTCTGATGATGGCCGGGTTATGGGTTCGGTCCTGAGGAGGCGGAGGCGGAGGCGGAGGCGGAGGCGGAGGAGGAGGAGGCGGAGGAGGCGGAGGAGGAGGAGGAGGAGGAGGAGGAGGAGGAGGAGGAGGAGGAGGAGGAGGAGGAGGAGGAGGAGGAGGAGGAGGAGGAGGAGGAGGAGGAGGCGGAGAGAGCTATGCTCGAGGAAGCGGAAAAGGCAATGCAGGAACAATTCATGGCGGAAGAGGGGGTCGCGGAGGAGGCGGCGAACGGGCGGCAGCGGCAGCAGTCGTGGGTGTCGAGTGTGGAGTGGTTCGTGTCGTGGCCGCTCAGACGACTCAGCCACCCGTGGCGCAAGGTACGCACGTCAGCCATCCTGTCTCCTCTCCGTCCCTCCCGTGGACATACCCTCTGTAACGCCTGTGGGCTGCGTTAATCGGCATTCAGCTGCGCCACATAACACCTTGTTTTGACTCATTGGGTAGCGAGATGTTATACTGGAATCAGAGCCTAGGGTTCGAATCCTGGTTGGTCCACACTTTCCATTCGCGGCGAGAATCGAAGTGTGGTTACCAGCTCGAAACCAGCGAAAAATCCTGGAATAAGGTCCCTGCGGGGCCCAACTCTCTAAAGTTGAGGGCCAACGGGGACGTTGACAGACCAGAGGGGGACGAGTATGTAAAGCCTGTGGGCTGTGTTAATGGGCACTCCGCTGCGCCATATGACACCTCGCTTTGACCCAGTGGGTAGTGAGATGTTATACCCTCCCCTGTACCCTCTCTTCTTTCCCTGCCCCTCTGCAGCGTCTGCTGTGACAGTTGCATCTTTTCACAGGTGTTTGCAACAGCATGGCGATACTCCTTGCAGTAACTTGCTTCTCAGCTTGCCCCCTGTCGTCACACCCCTCCCCCCACCCTCCCTCCTCCCCCGTTTCAGCGAGTGCTGTGGGTGTGGGTGGTGCTAGCAGCAGCCATCCTGCTGATGATTTTTGCGGTGGCGTGGCGGCAGGTCAAGGCAGGAGAGAGGCCCGAACCTCAGAGCCATGTGCTTCTCTGCTTCCCCACCAACACTCCCCTGCCTCCCTTCCCCACCCCGGCCATCCCGTTCCCAGCGAGTGCTGTGGGGGTGGGTGGTGCTAGCAGCGACTATCCTGCTGATGGTGTTTGCGGCGGCGTGGCGGCAAGTCAAGGCGGGCGAGAGGGACGTCTTGGAGGGGCACTGCGACGAGTGGGCGGCGTTCATAGAGGCCAAGTTCAACACCACGGCTGCCAACACACGCTCCATCTCCGACTTCATCCGCGCCTATTACCTTGATACGTAAGGGCCAGGGAAGGACAGGGCAGGGTCATCTGTTTCCTTTGCTGCGAGTGAAATGCCTCTCCTAGAGTTGCGCGTGCAATGCAATGCAATGCCTCTGCCCCGGGCATCCACAGCACACGGGCGTGCCTTGCTTCTCCAGGTTTGGTTGTCTGACGACTGAGAATAGAATGTAAGGATCAACCTTTCTATTTGCCTGGTGGGCCAGCCAGGCCACACTTGGTGTGTTCGCCCTTTCAGCCAACTCCAACGCTCCCCATTTCTTGCATGGTGATTTTTAAGCAACTTACCCTACCTCCTTCCCCTCCCCCCTTCCGGTTACTCCGCTCCCAGCTTTTCCATCGCTCCCAGCTATTCCATCCCTCCCAGCTATTCCATCCCTCCCAGCTATTCCATCCCTCCCAGCTATTCCATCGCTCCCAGCTATTCCGTCGCTCCCAGCTATTCCATCCCTCCCAGCTATTCCATCGCTCCCAGCTATTCCATCCCTCCCAGCTATTCCATCGCTTCCAGCTATTCCATTGCTCCCAGCTATTCCATCCCTCCCAGCTATTCCATCCCTCCCAGCTATTCCATCCCTCCCAGCTATTCCATCCCTCCCAGCTATTCCATCCCTCCCAGCTATTCCATCGCTCCCAGCTATTCCATCGCTCCCAGCTATTCCATCCCTCCCAGCTATTCCATCCCTCCCAGCTATTCCATCGCTCCCAGCTATTCCATCGCTCCCAGCTATTCCATCGCTCCCAGCTATTCCATCCCTCCCAGCTATTCCATCCCTCCCAACTATTCCATCCCTCCCAGCTATTCCATCGCTCCCACCTTCTTCCCGCTCCCCTCCCTCCACCAACTTCCCCATTCCAGGTATTAAACCCACTCCCACCACCCCTACCTCTCCCACCCACCCACTCCCACCGCCCCCAAGCAGCATGAAGGAGGACTTTCGTGACTTGGCGAAATTCCAGCGGTTCACTCAAGCTACTCTCGACAGTCGACCCATGGCGTCATGTGAGCTGCATTGCATGTTGTCTTACGCACAGCATCTTCTATATTTCTGACATCTGAAATCATGAATTCGCCATGATGCGAGTTGCACATGGTTTGGTTTGATCCATGAGTCATGGACCATGACATGGCATCAGATGAGATGCATGTGATTGGACCATGGCATCATGTGAACCGCATATGTATAGGTTTCTTGTGAATTGCATGTGAGCTCACCCGTGACAGCTTGGTAGTCTCATGTGACCTGGTCCTGTCTGACATATGTGGCATCATGTGTGAGCCACATGTGGTTCAAATCCTAGCCGACCAAACGCATCAGTGGAACTTGACCCACCCACGCACCCACCCACGTACCCACCCATGCCCGCAGTTGTGGCCTTTACTCTCCTCATCAACAACTCGTTGATCCGAGACAGAATCGAAAAGATGTCTGGAGGCTGCTTCTACGCTTTCGAGCCCAACGGCTCTGTGTCCTGCCAGCCACGTGGCCTGCCCCTGTACGCACCGCTGCTGGTCTTCAACTCACGCAAGGACTTCACCCGTCGCCTGAAGCCCGCTGATGGCTGCTGCTACGACATGCTCTCAGGTGGTTCAGGAAGATTCTGCTTTTTCAAACATCTTTTTGGAAAAAAAAAGTTTTGGGTGTGTTATTTGTTTTCCAAAGGATTCTCTAAGAAAAAACATTCAACGTGATTTTACTTCTGTAGAGGTCTCTGAATGTCTTAACTTTCAGAAAAGCTCCGGGGTCAACGGCTCCGTGTTCTTGGCCTGCCCCTGTACTATACACGCCACTTGAGAATAATGACGTGACTTTTGAGTCGACTCAAAAGTCACCTTGCTGCCCCGTGGACTGCCCCTGTACGCGTCACTTGAGAATGATGACGCATTCCCCTCCACCCTGCCCTCCTTCCCCATCCACCACCTCCCACCACCACCCCTCGCAGACCCAGCAGTGAGTGACATGGTCCATAGGTCCATCGATTCAGCCGCTTCAGTCATGTCCCCTCCCTTTGTCCGCGACAACTACCCCTACCATTTCATCAGCCAAGTCTTCCCAGTCTACTTCAACCTCACCACCTTCGCCCTGCCCCCGTCGTCCACCCCTCATTCCGTCACCATCCCTCCTCTCGCCACCCCCGGGGTGCTCCCGCGGGGGTTTGTCATCGCGGGGTATAACTTTGCAAACCTGCGATCGCTAGAGGGGTTTCAGCAGCTGGTGGAGCTGAACACAAGGGTTTATCTGGTGGATGGGACGAGGGGAGGGGCTTGGGATGGTGCTCAAAATGCGGATGTGCTGAATGGGGAAGGGCAGAGTGTGGATGGACAGGCTAGTGGGTGGCTGCCTGCGCTGCTATTCGACCATGAGGGGGTGGTAGGTGAGGAGGAAATTGGTGTGTGGATGACGAAGGAGAAGGAAGGGACGAAAGTGCGACAGGCGCTGCATTTGGGTGATCCTGCAAGAAGCGTCTTTCTTTACTGCCAGTGAGTTGATGTGTGCATGGGTGTGTGCGATGCGAAGGACTTGCATCGGTTCATGAACATAGTACCAAGCCAGAGTTAGGCTCGGTCGAATCGGCAGAGCATACATGCATGCATGCATGCACACTTGTATGTTTGCCAACAAAGGGGATACCAAAGCAAGTCTTGCCTTCTCAAACACCATGACATCGTACCAATTTCCGTGCTTCCAAATTCCTATCTTTCGCATCCTCCCTTCGCACTGTTCTCCTCTGTCATGCCCTCCTCCTCACTTCTCTGCACCCCCCATCCATCCCAACACACAGGCACATCTCCTACTCCCCGTCGTTTGGACCGTTCGTCTGTATATTGGTAGCGGCGCTCTTCCTGGCCGTCTCCACCATCCTCCTCTGGACGAGCGTCCAGCTCATGCACGCTTTTGAGTGCGACTGTCAGCACCTGGCTGCGGCGCAGCAGGAGCTCCGTGCCGCTCGAGTGGAGGCCGAGGCGGCGAGCCGGGCCAAAGGAGACTTCCTCACCACCGTGTCGCATGAAATCCGCACGCCCATGAATGGTGTCATTGGTACGTGGTGGATCTGTACTAGGTGCCTGCCTTGCCTCGAACAGGGTCTTATCGCACGCGAACCGCACCGAGGAGGAGCTCCTCGCCACCGTGTTGTACAAGATCTGCACTAGTATTTGCTTCATGCGAAATAATATGAATCTTATCATGCTTAAGGTTGAGCAAGCCGTGCCTGTCTCCTTGTCCCCCTCCCCGCCTCCAGTGTACTTTAAGGCTCCTAAAAGTTCGTCTCCTCTTCTCTTTGTCTCTTTGTCTCCTTGTCTACCTGTCTTGATCACCTGTTCTCTTAATGTCACCTTTCTTGCAACCTCACATCATGTTGGCATCTAGGCATGTTAAACCTGCTGATGGAGACCAATCTGGACGGCACGCAGCAGGACTACGCGGAGACGGCGTGCAGCAGCGGGCGGGCGCTGTGTGCGCTGATCAACGACATTCTCGACCTCTCCAAGATCGAGGCCGAGAAGCTCTGCCTCGAGCGCATCCCTTTGAATCTCCAAGCCGAGCTGGATGATGTGTTGGGACTCTTCGTGGAGAGCGCCCAGGAGAAGCGTTGCGTGGAGCTTGCTGCGTTTGTGGCGGACGATGTGCCGGAGACACTCCTTGGGGATCCGCTCCGAGTGAAGCAGGTGCGTGTGGTGTAAGAAACAGGCATGAGCAATTACCGAACTCGAACCAGGTTGGGTTGAACAGGTTCAGATTTGCTTTCTGGCCCAACCGAACCTCTTTGGTTCATGTCCGTAGGAATTCAATCGGTAAACCTTAATGTAAAATGGGAAGGTGAAAGTGTCCTTGATTAGGAAGTTGGTAGAAATATAGAGATCAAAACAACCTCATAATCCAAGGATGAGTTCTAGTGAAGTGACAAAGCCCTATATGTATGACTAAAATCATGAGGCTAGTTGCAGCATCTCAAAGTTGAGTTCAAGGCTAGCCAATGTTGTCAAGCTAGGAAGTGAGGTCTCATGTTGCACATGTGGGCCAGGCAACATATGACACACTATAGAAGCCTGCAAGGTGCAGGCAGGGGGCAATGTCAATTGTGACCACATTTCGCAGTGTGTGACGGTGGTGGAGTATGGACAACGCATGAGGAAAAGGCTGGTCGCCCGACCTGACCCGGGATTTTGCCTGGGTCGGGTCAGGACTTTCAATGACCTGGCCCGGGTAGGTCGAGTCGGGCCGGCCTGGGCAAAAATCCCAACCCGATGTCAAATTTCGGGCCGGGTCAAAAACAGGGTAACCGGTTCGGGCTTTGACCCGACCCGATTACGACACTAGGGAAAACCCTAAAGTCGATGTCGAGGGGACGTTTTTACCCTCGACCCGCAACCTAACTTATCGTCAGAAATCCTAGTTTCTAGGCAAGTATCTATGTTGCGCCTGACGCCCTGGAAGGGCAGAAACCCTAAACCCTAAACCCTAAACCCTAAACCCCAAAAACTTTTTACCCTAAACCCTGGACGTTCACGTCCGGACGCTGGACGCGTCAAATCGGTTTGACGCTGGACGTTCGGGGAAAAATTTTTCGGGCAGCCCGAAAAAAAAAATTCTCCTGCATGAAATTGACTCGCGATTTCATTGCGACCAGAATTGACGATGAAATTGCCATCTGGGGGCCGCGTTTTTGACCTAAAAAACGCAACCCTCACTTATTCCCCCCCACACATTTGTACCCATCCACATCTACCTCTCCCAACCTGGTCGACCCCCAACTAAACTAGAGAACCAGATCTAGGTCGACATTACACAGATCTGTTTCTCTCGACATTGTCAAGCATTCCTTACACTAGAATTCTCCAGTCACGCTACTAAGCCTTCCTAGCTAAAATTAGGTTAAGGCGATTAAGATATCATGTCAACTCCTAGTCCCGCCGGTCATTCTGTTAGTGCCTCCACGCCTTCTGGAGATTTTCATGATTTTCTGGATATTATGGAGTATTTATAACTATAGGTGACAAATGTTAACTTCTTGCATTCTAACCCCTGCGTATCCTTACTAGGCAGGTTTTTTTACCCCTGCCCGGAAAACATTTTTGCCCTGCCCGGACTAGCGTCAAGCGGGCGTCCAGGGCAGAGGGCACCGGGCGTCAAGCGTCTGGACGCCCCGTCCAGACGCCAGCGTCAAAAACGCCTGACGCGTCAGGCGCAACATAGGCAAGTACTTGTCGACTATGTGCAGGCAGAAAATCAATGTCGAGAGATAAGAGTGGGAAGGGGGGGGTTAAAAATGGTAGATTTAGTGCTGTTACGAATGGTGAGAAGTGTCGAATTGGTTGGAAATGTTTGTTCCAACACATTTGTTGGAGGCTGAGAAAATGTCAGGCAAAATCCCGATCTCCACAGTTATGCCAACGAAATCGCCGATGTGCGCAGAGCGTCAGCGAGAGCGGGTTTTCTGTATGCGACCCGACCTCGGGTCGGCCCGACCTGAGGTCGGGTCAGGTAAAGACCAGCCCGGTCACCCGGTATCAGGTCAGGGTCTCCAACATCCTGGCCCGGGGCTGGGCCAGGTCGGGTGGGGTCGGGTTGGGCCGGTTGCTCATGCCTAGTATGGACATGCCATGGCGAGCATAATATGAGAGGGGAAAGTGCAGATGCTGGGAGTTGAATCATCATCACCTCATGGGCAACGCATTCAAATTCACCACCGATCCCTTTGCCTCCCCACTCCCCTGGTCCAATGCCCTTGCCTCCCCCTTCCCCCCACCCCCTGTATGCATCAGATCCTCATCAACCTCGTTGGCAACGCCTTGAAGTTCACCACCAAGGGCCATGTCTTCATTGCCGTGCGTCTTGCAACTGAAGCAGACAATGACACCAGTGCCAATGGTGGCACTCATGACGACAATGACTCCTGTGAAGATACTGGTGGCACGCGTGGGAGCACTGGTGGCACGCGTGGGAGCACTGGTGGCACGAGTGGGAGCACTGGTGGCACACGTGGGAGCACTGGTGGCACGAGTGGGAGCACAGGTGGCACGAGTGGGAGCACTGGTGGCAGTAGCAAGCCTGTTGAGCGTGCTTCCACTGACCCTGCGTGCCTGACGCTGAGTGGCCGGCCAGCAGTGGAGACTTGGTGCTCATGGGAGGGCATGCGGGAGCACATGGATCTTGCTGCAGTGGGCATGGGCATGGGCATGGGCATGGGCAAGGGCATGGGCAAGGGCATGCGGGAACCTATGGACCTCAGTGCAGTGAGCATGCCGTATCGTACCTGCCGCGCCTGCAATGCCTGCAATGCTTCTCGCATCGTGCCACCCGACCAGCCTGTGCGTCTGATGGTGGCTGTGGAAGACACAGGTACGTACGGCGACAGTATTCGTGATCTCATGTTGTGAGACCGCTCATCATGTTGTGAGATGTGTCATGACGCACGCCTTCAAGCTTTCACGTGCGCTTCCCATACCCGTTATTGGTCCTGGTCCAGTCCTAGTCCTTCACGCAAACGGTTGTGGTCCTAGTTCTCCACCTATTGTGCTCCCATGCTCGTTCCTCCTGCAGGTACCGGCATCCCCCGGCACGCGCGGAGGCACATCTTCCGGCCGTACACACAGGCAGAGCGCAGCACGGCACGGCTGCATGGAGGCACGGGCATCAGCCTCTCCATCTGCAAGGTGCGTTGCATTGGGAGTGCGTCATTGAATGTGTCAACTTGGGCTTTAAGGGGCGTTTTATCGGCCTCTCCATCTGCAAGGTGCGTTGTGTTGGGACAACTTACATTGCTGTCCTTCTTTTCCTGTCCATATCCTTCCATTTCCCCACTAAAATCCCCTCCACCCCCTTTTCTCCCCCCCCAACCCCCCTCCCTCCCCCCGCCCTCGCCTGCAGCGCCTGGTGTCACTGATGGGTGGATCCATCTCGTTTGTCTCGAAGCCAGGCGTCGGCACCACCTTCCTCTTCGATATCCTCCTCCACACACCCCCTCTCCTCCACACACCCCCTCTCCTCCACACACCCCCTCTCCCTCACCCTCCTCCCTCCCCATCTCATCCCCCCCAACCTCACACTTCTCCTCAAACCCCTGTCCTTCCTCCCTCCTCTCTCTCACTCCCTCCGCCCCTACTTACTGCATCTCGAACCTCTTCGAAACCCTCTGCCACGCTCACTGCCACTCCCACTGCCACCCCTTCAGCCACTCCCGCTGCCACCCCCTCCGCTTCTGCCTCCATCCCCTCTCCTCTTCCTCGAAGCTCCTGCCAAGTGCCCCCACAAGACACAGGCAACCAGCAGCAACAGCAGGAGGCGGCATGTGGGTTAGAGGGCGTGTGTGCGGTGAGTGGTGGGGGGACAGCGGGTGCGCTAGATGGTGTGTGCGTGGTGAGTGTGGACGACCGGCCGGTGCGGCATGCCGTCACTCTCTCTCTGCTGCGCCGCCTTGGCATCTGCACCCTCCCCTGCCCCTCCTTCCGCCTCCTCCCCCGCCTCCTCGCCCAACATCGCTCCTTTCACCATGGCTCATGTCATCCCATGCACCATGGCTCGTGCCATGTCATGGGCCATGAACAGGAGCAGGAGGAGGGGAAGGAGCAGAAGCAGGAGCAGGAGCAGGAGGAGGGGAAGGAGCAAGAGCAGGAGCAGGAGGAGCGGAAGGAGCAGGAGCAGGAGCAGGAGCAGGAGCAGGAGCAGGAGCAGGAGCAGGAGCAGGAGCAGGAGCAGGAGCAGGAGCAGGAGCAGGAGCAGGAGCAGGAGGAGGAGGAGCAGGAGGAGGGGAAGGAGCATCACAAGGCTGCACTAACCTCTCAGCCCACTCCTGCTGCTTCATCTCTCTCACGCCCCCCTTCATTGCATCCTCCTCGCCTCACACAGCATGCCCTATGCACAGTCTCCCACTCCCACACAGCAACATCAACGCCCCACCCATCATCTCCTCTTGTCCCTTCTCCCCTCAACCCTCCTCGCTCCAAGGCACATGCAGCAATTGCACAGATCGCACCTCTCACCTCGCAACATTTCACAAGCCCTCCTCCTGATCCTGCGCTTAGCCCCCACATTCCCTGCTCACAAGCCACCACACAACCTATCAACAACCATTCATGTCCTCCTCTCGAGCCTCCTCCCGAGCCTCCTCTCGAGCCTCCTCTCGAGCCTCCTCCCGAGCCTTGTCTCGAGCCGTTTGGCTCGCCGGCTGTTCTTGTGGCTCCTTTCGCCTTCCGCCTCTCTGCCTCCACCCCCTCTTCTTCCTCCCCCACCTTCTCCCCGCTCGCTCCCACTCCCCTTTCCCGCCAGTCCTCCTGCCCTCCGCTTTCGATAATTGCCCGTTCTTCGAGCGAGAACATTGTGGGTGGAAGGGAAGAGGAGCAGCAGCGCCGACAGCAGCAGGAGGAAGAGGGAGAGGCGGAGGTGGAGGTGGGGGACGAAGGAGAAGAGGAGGAGGAGGAGGAGGAGGAGGAG
Organism: Closterium sp. NIES-65; assembly: GCA_948144175.1. Lineage (NCBI taxonomy): Eukaryota > Viridiplantae > Streptophyta > Zygnematophyceae > Desmidiales > Closteriaceae > Closterium > Closterium sp. NIES-65. Next base: position 103,595 of record CANXME010002569.1, read on the forward strand.
GAGGAGGAGGAGGAGGAGGAGGAGGAGGAGGAGGAGGAGGAGGAGGAGGAGGAGGAGGAGGAGGAGGAGGAGGAGGAGGAGGAGGAGGAGGAGGAGGAGGAGGAGGAGGAGGAGGAGGAGGAGGAGGAGGAGGAGGAGGAGGAGGAGGAGGAGGTCAAAGGAGATGAGGCGGATGGAGAAAGGGGGGCGCAGCAGCGGGTGCACTACAAGAGCTTGAGCAGGGCGGAGAGGCGGGGATGGGTGGGGGCGGTGGTGGTGGAGGGGGAGATGATGCAGCGGCTGGGCGTCACAGCAGATCAAATCCATTCACTCTTGATGGACCAGGGAGGATTTGGGATGGAAGGTTCCGGCGAGCCGTTGAGCGAGCAAGAGCATATGAGCACGCATGAGCATGTGAGTAAGAGAGAGCATATGAGCACGCATGAGCATGTGAGTAAGAGAGAGCATATGAGCACGCATGAGCATGTGAGTAAGAGAGAGCATATGAGCATGCATGAGCATGTGAGTAAGAGAGAGCATGTGAGCACGCATGAGCATGTGAGTAAGAGAGAGCATATGAGCACGCATGAGCATGTGAGTAAGAGAGAGCAGGCGAGCAAGGTAGGACACATGAGTGGGGGCAGGGAGGCAGGCGCGGAGATGATGAGGGAGGGATTGAGCAGGTGTGCAGTGGAGGAGAAGGCGCAAGGCAGCCAGTGCAGCAGGAGCAGTGACTGTGGAAGATGGCCCGTTCCCTTCCTTGTGCTCCTGCACGGCTACTTCTCCAACACACCCACATCCAGCTCTCTTGCCGGAGGCCTTGCCGCGGCCGACAGTTTCAGCCCTTGTGAGAGGGATGCTTATAAAGGGGACAGTTTTCCCCATGAACCTGATCAGGACGGGCTCAGAGAGATCAGCTGTGAGCCGCAACTGAGCAGAAGGCAGCGGACTAGAGAGCAGGGCAGGGATAGGAGTGGGGACAGGAGTAGGGATGGGAGAGACAGGAGGGACAAAAGTAGGGAGAGGGGGGACAGGAATAGGGAGAGGAGCAGTAGAAGCAGCCGTAAGAGCAAGGAGAGGGCTGGAAGAGTCGAAAATGTGTATGGAAGGTGGGCGGGGACTGATTGTGAGTGTAAGCAGGGTGGCTCTAATGATGTGACAAGGGTCCGCCGAGGCACCAGCAGGAGCGGGTCGCCTGCACCCTCCCTTTCACCCTCCCCGTCCATCCCCTCGCTATTGTCACTTGGCTTCGATGCTGTTGTGAGAAAACCCCTGCGGAAACCGGCGCTGCTGGCGGCGCTTCTGCCGCTGTTTGGTGCGGACACGGGGCAAGGTGGGTGTGCGCAGGAGGGTGGAGGGGGAGGAGGCGATAATGGGGATGCAGCACAGGGAGGGGTGAGGGCGAGAGACGAGGGTCATACTGTGGGAACGAATGGGTTAGTAAAGTTCAGCCGAGATCCTTCCCACCACCAGCAGAAGCAGCAGCAGTGCTGCCACCGCCGTCTCAGTGTAGACTGTAGTGACAGTATCAATCGTCAAGGTCAGGGGCAGGGTGAGAGGCAGGGTGAGGGGCAGGGTGAGGGGCAGGGTGAGGGGCAGGGGAAGAAGCAGTGGGGTGGTGCAGCATTGGAGGTAGTGAGTCCATCAGCCCTCCACAAGGCTGGCAGCAGCGCTGCAGCAGCCCTCTGGCGAGCTGTGACATCCCCCCGGGCGCTCAAGTCCCCTCAGTCCATCCATCCCCCTCGCTTCTTTAAGTTGCGCCAATCTCACTCTCCCAACACCCCTACCGCTCCCACCTCTCCCGCCACCCCCACAACTGCCACCACTCCCACCACTCCCGCTTCTGACGCTGCCAAATCCAAAGCTGCTAGCCCTGTGGCGGCACGAAACACGTCACCCAATGCCAGCACTGGCCGTGTTGCCTCTCCACCAAAAAAGGAGCTGATCGTGTGTGAGGAGGAGGAGGCATCGCGTGGAGAGCAGCAGCAACAGGGCATGGATGGCAACAGTGCCTCCTTGGTGAACCGATCTGCTTCCCTCCAGCACCTGATTGCACCGGCTGCAACCGTACCTGCTGCTGCTACTGCGCTGGAGGGTTTGGCATCGGTTGGCATTGGCAGTAGTACAGCAGGTGGAGGTGGTAAGTTGATGGGAGGTAGGTCCCTTGAAAGAGGCATCAGTGCCGGGGAGGCACCTGGTTCGCATGAAAGGAGGGCATGGGTGCACGGGTCAGCAGGTGAAAAGAGAGCAGCTGGGCGGTCCCGTGCAAGACAGGGTGAAATGAGGAGTAGCACAAACACCAGAGGTGCTGGTGGCGAGTATGCTGCTGCTGCTGCTGCTGCTGCTGCGACTGGTGCTGGTGCTGGTGGTGGCAGGGTGAGTGGGTTTGAGAGTGTGCTGGATTTCGCAGGGTTCTCTCCCTCCACTTGGGCTTCCTCCGTTGGAACATTATCCCCTGCCGTTACGACCTTTGAGGCGCCTCAAAAGTCTTCCTCGGTTGGCACACTGTCCCCTGCCCTTACACGCACACCATCGCCATCACTCTTACCACCAGCCCCAGCACCCTCCACACCACCACCAGCATTCCCAACAGCAGCACCGCCAGCAGCACCAGCTGCAGCAGCAATGGCAGGGGAGACCGTGGGGGAGAGGCTGGGGGTGCTTGAGCCGACTCAAGAGCCAGCGACGGTGGGGGAGAGGCTGGGGGTGCTGGTGGGTCGGCGGGTGATGGTGGTGGATGACAACGTGGTGAACCGCAAGGTGGCCAGCAAGCTGCTGGAGAGGCACGGCGCGCAAGTCACCGCCGTCGATGGCGGCATGAAAGCCGTAGACGCCCTCGCCCCGCCCCACCCCTTCGAGCTTGTCTTCATGGATTTGCAGGTGAACCTAGGAGGCGATGGAGCGATGTGTGAGAGGTGGGGAGATTGATGTGTGAGAGGTGGGGAGATGTGTGAGAGGTGGGGAGATTTGTAAGAGGAGGTGGGGAGATGTGTGGGAGGAGGTGGGGAGATGTGTGGGAGGAGACGGGGAGATGTGTGGGAGGTGAGGAGAATCTCCACCATCCCTCAACCTCGCTTTACGCTCGTCCCCATGCAGATGCCGGGCATGGATGGGCTGGAGGCGACTCGGCGGGCATTTCATTGTAAAATTCACATCTAACTCTTCTCCACCCGCTTTCCCACCCCTCCCCTCCCAGATGCCGGGCATGGATGGGTTGGAGGCGACTCGGAGGATCCGGGCGCGGGAGAGGGCTCAGGGCGGGGGGCATGTGGCCATCATTGCGCTCACAGCGGATGTGATTGCCGGCACGCGCCAGCACTGCTTTGCCGTCGGCATGGATGACTACCTCTCCAAACCCCTCGATGACGGCCCCCTCTCGAAGGTTGTCTGGCGATGCTTCACCAATACATAATCACACACATTTGAAATGCATTATGTATGTTTGGGCCTCAGGGAATCGAAGTCTGCATGGTGGTAATTCATGAGGTACTAGCCCAGGAATCTCCATGGAGGAGTTTTCAGTGCTCCAAAGAGTTCAAGATTGTTCTGGAGGTGCTGAAGCTAGGGCTAAATGAAGTGCAATGATTTATAACACGGCTTTGGGTAGATCTGAATCTAGGGGTACAAAGTTTGCCCAGAATGCTCAGTGCATTCCATTCAAAGCGACATGCGGTAAGGCATCTCTTGATCCGATCTGATCATCCAATCATAAAGTACATTCCTGCGCGTGCGAGGCCTGGGCCTTGTTCTGTGGCGCTAAGAGCGTGTCCGAAGTGAAGCGTCGAATGGATGTCGATGGATGTCGGTAAATGTCAACCCTCGGATCGAGAGTTCCAACCGTCAGGATTTACCGACATAGGATGTCAACGGATGTCGACTTCACTTCGGACCCGCCCTAACTCAGAGTAGCTAACCCTGAGTTGCCGAGCCGTGTAGGTTTGGGTGAGTACACCGACAATGAATCATTACGCTCGTGTGAATGTTTGAGTTGTAACTTACCTTGGTGATCTGTGGCCCTCGTAACTCTGAGTTGAAGAAGTTTCGAGGGGGTTCTCTAAGTTGTTCTGGTTAAAATTTTCTGTCTCAACCTGAAGTGCCGCCCCTTCCGAAAGAAAATGTTCGAAAGGGTAACCATGAGGCAAACAATTGCAACTTCACGCAACACACCGTGGGGACTAGTTGGAAAGAACCAAATGTGGGCAATTTCGGGGTAGCCCTTCTTGAGCCGTGCCCAGAATAGTGTAGCCAACTTTCACCCAGAAGCCAGAGTAAGGGAAAGCACTAACTCTGAGTTAGTTTGCCCGTGAAAGAAGATTCGGTGCATGCTTCCTACGGAGTGTACTCTGAGTTGTTACTTTGCGTATTTGGAACCCTTATTTGCAAACTCTGAGTTAGCTGGCACGGTACTGTAAGCAGACTCGCTAGTGGTTGCAGTGCTATGTTGTCGTGTACTGTAGGGGGACTGTGGGTTTGTTTGCGCACGTACAGTGCGTGGGTAGGCTGGCGAATTTAATGCGCGAGTTTCGGACATTGGTGCGTGGTTTGGTGCCTTTGGCTCACAAGGACTGGACATTTTTCAGTTGCTCTGGCAACCCTAAAGATGCATCTCCCGTTCCGCAAAGCATATCCCTTGCAGCATTTTGTTTGTTCTGTTGCTGACTTTCTGAGAGAACCAGAAATTGGGCATGCTAGGAAAAATATAGGCAACGGGCTCAATACCCACTCTTTTTTTTTTTTTTTTTTTTTTTTTTTTCAATTAGGGTTGCGAGAGCGACGTCAAGTTCCTTATATTTCTTTCCCATGGCGGCCATAGGCGTTGAAGGACCTAATTCATCAAAGCCATTGTGTTGCAAGCTTGTTTCTGCAGAGCAGACGAGAAAGCAAGCTCGCAGCCTGATTTTCCCCGACCATTTCGTTTGACCTCTCTGTTGTTGAAGACTCATCACTAGTGCTGAGCTACTTTCCATGTCACCTGTTACAGTATTACCGCGACGACATGGATTGCACGGGAATGCCGGCTTCCATTCGCCGACGGGTCGGGTTTCGAACCCTAAGCGGAAGCAATTCCATTTTCACTGATTCTATTCCGGAGGAAACGGCGAATTTCGGCTTAGCTCACGAAATATATCGAACAGCGTCGTGTAACGAGGAGATCGAAGAGGAGGAGGATTGCGAGGAGTTATTGCTTACGGGGCAAGATGAGGCTTACGAGGGGGTCGGGTGCTGTCCTTCGCTGACCTACAGCGGCTTAAAGCCACAGCAGACACGCCGTCTACTATTACCTACAGGAACAAAATCTGCATACGATCCCTCTAGTACTAGAAGTGCCGAGGAAATTGATAGTTGGGAGAACGAGGAGGAGGCGGCGAGAGAAGAAAGAGCGGAAGACGCAGAGAGTGAGAGGGAAGGCGGCAGGAGTGAATCTTTGTTGGAAGAGGGGGCTGAGGAGTATCTTGCATCTGATCATGATGATGGGGGCCAAGAGAGTGATGATGGGGGCCAAGAGAGTGATGATGGGGGGCATGCGTCTGATGATGGGCGGGGGTGTGAGTTCGGACCTGGGGAGGAGGAGGCGGAGAGAGCTATGCTCGAGGAGGCGGACGACGCGGCGAAAGGCCGGCAGTCGTGGGTATCGAGTGTGGAGTGGTTCGTGTCGTGGCCGCTCAGGCGACTCAGCCACCCGTGGCGCAAGGTACGCCGCGAATGCTGCAATGCTGTGGTGTCTGTCTCGTCTTGGGGCGCCTCAAAATTAAACACAGCAAACCGCCGTGGCAAAAGGTACGCTGTGAATAGTGCCACGCAAAATGGTGTGCGTGTGCGTGTGCGTGTGCGTGCGTGTGCGTGTGCGTGTGCGTGCGTGTGCGTGTGCGTGTGCGTGTGCGTGCGTGTGCGTGTGCGTGTGCGTGTGCGTGCGTGTGTGTGTGTATGTGTGTGTGTCACCGTGTGTGCGCACGCGCGCGCACGTGCATGGGTGCGTGCGTGTGTGTGTTTGCATGTGTGTGTGTTCGCCCAAAACATGTTTGGTTCGCCCGAACAATTTTTGGTGATTAGGTGTGTTCGGTTCTTCTCGAACATGTTTGAGGCGAACCGAACAGGTGTTCGCCCTTGTGCTCATGTAGTAGCTGCTTGTGGGATGAGAGGGAAAACACGTAGAGTAACTTGCTGGTGTTTACAATGGTAGGGCTGAAGGTTTGTGGGATGAGAGGGAAAACACGTAGAGTAACTTGCTTCTCACCTCCCCTCCTGCTCCTGTGGTCACATCACACCCCTCCCATGCCCACCTCCTTCCCTCCTCCCAGCGAGTGCTGTGGCTGTGGGTGCTGCTGGCAGCCGCCATCCTGTCGCTGGTGTTTACAGTCGCATGGCAGCACGCGCAGGCGAGTGAGAGGGGCGACCTGGAGGGGCGCTGTGATGAGTGGGCGGCGTTTATCGGCGCCAAGTTCAACACCACCGTTGCCAACACACGCTCCATTTCGGATTTCGTCCGCGCCTACTACCTGGATACGTAAGAGCAGGGAATGGCAGGGTAGGGCAGGACAGGGCAGGGCAGGACAGGGCAGGGCAGGACAGGGCAGGGCAGGACAGGGCAGGGCAGGACAGGGCAGGGCAGGACAGGGTAGGGCAGGACAGGGTAGGGCAGGACAGGGTAGGGCAGGACAGGGTAGGGCAGGACAGGGTAGGGCAGGACAGGGTAGGGCAGGACAGGGTAGGGCAGGACAGGGTAGGGCAGGACAGGGTAGGGCAGGACAGGGTAGGGCAGGACAGGGTAGGGCAGGACAGGGTAGGGCAGGACAGGGTAGGGCAGGACAGGGTAGGGCAGGACAGGGTAGGGCAGGACAGGGTAGGGCAGGACAGGGTAGGGCACTGCGAGGACGAGTGCCGTGCGATTCTCTGTGCTTCTCCCACCCAGTGCCGCGAGTGGCTTGAGTGCTCCCCATAGGCACTGCGAGGACGAGTGGGCTGTGACTCTCTGGGCTAAGCTTTACAGCACCACCACGTGCCAATACATGCTCTCTGTCTCCGATTTTATATGTGGCTACTGCCTTGATACGGCATCCACAGCACACGGGCGCTCTTTGCTTCTCCAGGTGACTATTGCATTTGGCCTGGTTGTCTGACGTGAGAATATTACGAATCAAGTATTCTTATTTATTTCTTTATTTATTTTATTTTAATCCTGGTGGGACACACCACACTTGGTGTGTTTGCCCTTCACCCCAATCCATCTAAGCTCCTTTTTTTCGGGCATAGTGAATTTCAGGCTAACTTGCCCAACTTCCCTCCTCTCCCCCGCTCTGTCACTCCCCTCTCCGCTATTTCTTCCCTTCTACCTTCTTCCCTTCTACCTTCTTCCCTTCTACCTTCTTCCCTTCTACCTTCTTCCCTTCTACCTTCTTCCCTTCTACCTTCTTCCCTTCTACCTTCTTCCCTCTCCTCTCCCCTTCCCCTCCCGCCAACTTCCCCCTTCACCCCACCGAACCCATCCACCCCTATCACCTCCGCCATACACCGGGGCGGGGGCAACGAGCATGAAGGAACACTTGCGAGACTTGGCGAGCTTCCAGCGCTTCACTCACGCTACTCTTGACTTTGAGTCGACCTAAATATGCATTTGCATTCTTCCCTCCTCCACCCCACCCCTGGTGATCAGCATGAAGGAGGACTTTCGTGACTTGGCGAAATTCCAGCGGTTCACCCAGGCTACTCTCGACAGTCGACCAATGGCGTCACGTGAGTTGCATGTGATTTGAACCCATGGCATCATGTAAGCTGCATGTGATTTGAACCCATGGCATCATGTAAGCTGCATGTGATTTGAATCCATGGCATCATGTGAGCTGCATGTGATTTGGACCCATGACCTCTTTAGAGTTGCATGTGATCAGATCCCATGGCCTCATTTCAGTTGCATGTGGGTTGATTTCCCCCCCTTCCCCAAACCCCCACTCCTCCCCCGCCCTCCTCCTCTTATTCCCCCCACCCTTCACCCTTGGATTCCCCATTTCCTTACCCCCCCCTCTCACCCACTTCTCCCTCTTCCTCCTCCCACCCTCCTACCCACCCATCCACGCACCCGCCTAACCACCCCGTTCCCTCCAGTCGTGGCCTTCACGCTCCTCGTGAACAGCTCGCTCATCCGACACAGAATTGAGAAGATCGCCGGCCACTGCTTCTACGGGCGCGAGCCCAACGGCACCGTGTCATGCCGCCCGCGTGGCCTGCCCCTGTACGCGCCGCTGCTTATCTTCAACGGGCGCAAGGACTACAACCCGCGGTTGAGGCCCGCTGCTGCTGGATGCTGCTACGACATGCTGGATGGTGAGTCGATTGTGTTCTTATTATCCTACAGTATGTCGGGACGTCTCGAAAACTCACTCATTTCACCTGGATGCTGCTACGACATGCTGGATGCTGCTACGACATGCTGGATGGTGAGTGAGTGGGGCTGGATCCAGCCGGTTCATTCGGACTGGTTCGGGCCGGGTCAATCTTCTTCTCATGGGGCCATTGGTCCATGGGGTCAATCTTCTTCTCATGGGGCCATTGGTCCATGGGGTCAATCTTCTTCTCATGGGGCCATTGGTCCATGGGGTCAATCTTCTTCTCATGGGGCCATTGGTCCATGGGGTCAATCTTCTTCTCATGGGGCCATTGGTCCATGGGGTCAATCTTCTTCTCATGGGGCCATTGGTCCATGGGGTCAATCTTCTTCTCATGGGGCCATTGGTCCATGGGGTCAATCTTCTTCTCATGGGGCCATTGGTCCATGGGGTCAATCTTCTTCTCATGGGGCCATTGGTCCCTTAGTGGGAAAATACGCTCAGAACTGTTTGCGTTTAGCGTATACACGCTAGCGTTTATACGCAATACGCAAAACGCTAGCGAATACGCTATACGCTAGCCAAATTTTTTTAGGGGCAGCCCGGCCAAAAAAATTCAACCTATACGGTTCGCTTCGGAATTGCACGACGAACACATTGGCGGGGTCAAATGTCACGTCCGCGCTGTGTGCTAGCGTGGACGTGGGTTGAAAGTTTGAGCCGCGAATGGAAAGTCACGTACGTCGAGTCGCGCTTGCACGTTCCCTCACATTTTGGTGGTCACAGTCAGTACCGCATTCAAAACCTTCACAACCAATTGCGATTCCAACTTCAGTTGCCCATCTTCCAACTCCCCCAATCTACTCGCTATTAAACACGCACACCCCCAACATCCAACTCATTAGGTCTTCTCCCGCTACCAGCAGAGCACTGGGCATTCCCTAGCGCCTGGTGCCTATGTCGACTACTACCACTTCTCCTCCCACGGCACCGTCAGTTAACACCGTTGGCAGCTCGCAGACTCTTCTAACCGAGGCACGGGAGTATCTCCCCGACGTCGACCATGTCGTCTTCAAGCATTTCCGCATCGTCAAGCGGGTCGAGGGTAAAGCCCAGCAGTACGAGTGCAAGTTCTGCAGCAACCTCTACACCGGTGCTGCCATCCGATGCGCGCAACACTTCGCGTCGTGGAAGGGCATGAAACGCCGTGAAGTGGTGCTGTGCAAGGATGTGCCGCAAGATGTGCGTCGGGCCATGAAAGCGCATTACGAGGCAAAGACTGCTGCGGCCGACGAAAGGAGGCGGGCCGCTGCTGCCGCGGTTGCCGCGGTGACGGCTGACGGTGGGAAGCGCGCGCGAATCACCGATTACCTCGAGGGGGATACGGCTGCACGAAAGCGAGAAGCGGACGAGTCACTTGCGCTTGCTTGGGCCGCCCTCCACATCCCCGAGCGCCACATTGACCATCCTCTGATGGTCAACGCATTGAACAACGTCTCCCGCGCCGGGAAAGACTACGTCCCCCCGAAGCGGAAATACGTCGGCGGTGCTGGCCTTGTAGCGTGTCGCAACGGCATCGAGGCGGGTTTGGTGGGCGTCAAAACGAGCTGGAAGCGGACGGGCGTGACGGTGTCGTCCGACATGATGACGGACCGCAGGGGCAGGCCGCAGGCCAACATTCTTCTCGTCAATGATTCGGGCGCCGTCTTCTACGACTGTGTTGACTGCAACATGGAGAAGAAAACGGGTGGTTACGTGGCGGGGATTCTCAGGCCCGTGGTGGAGGAAGTGGGGCCAGAGAACGTTGTGGCGTTCTGCATGGATGGGGGATCGAACTACGCGGTGGCGGTGAAGCGACTGATTCAGGAGTGGCCGCACATTCAAGACGTGCCGTGCGCCACCCATGTGATGGATCTTCTCCTGGAAGACGTGGGGAAGATGGGGTGGGCTAAGCCGGTGGTCGACAAGGGAGGGGAGATTAGCAGCTTCGTCCGCAACCACCATTGGACCCGCGGGTACCTGCGCACGCCGGAATTGGTGGAGGGGAAGGTTCTGGAAGCGCTGAAGCCGGCTGGAACGAGGTTCGGGACGAACTACATCTCCATCTCCCGGCTGTGTGCGATGCGCGGCAACCTCACCAACATGGTGACGAGCGAGGGGTGGAAGGAGTGGGCGGTAGGGGACCGGAAGAAATCATGCGACGCGTTTGCTGCGCTGATCCATGATGCCGCCTGGTGGAAGACGGCCGACTTCTTCACTGCCCTCCTGAAGCTGCCCTATAAGGCGATGAGGCAGACGGACGGGCATGCCGTGGGGATGATGGGGAGGATATAGGATGTTATGCTTCAGTTGACTGAGGACGTGGGGGACTTACTCGATGCGGACGAGGAGCAGCTGAGCAACGCGGATAAGGACCAGATCCGCAAGATCCTCAGAGACCGCTGGGACGGCAGCCTCGCATGCGCCATGCATGTCGCTGGCCGCATCCTCAACCCCGCCAATCAGGAGGAAGATATCTTCGGCACTGATCTCGAGTGCACGAAGGTCTTCAAGGCGTTCATCAGCAAGTACGCCGAGTTCCTTGCGAGCCGCGGGGATGGGGGGGATGACGCTTGCAGCATCTTGCTTGAGCTGGGAGACGGGCTGAGGGCGTTTCTTGACATGAAGGGTTCTTTTGGGATGCCGGAAGCCGTGGCACAGAGGAAGCTGGTGAAAGAGGGGAAGTATAGCATGGTGAAGTGGTGGCAGTGGAATGGGACCGATGCTCCACGTGTGGCGGGGCTCGCGGTACGGGTGCTGTCTCAGCCCGTGTCCGCCTCACCTTGTGAGCGTGGATGGTCATCTTGGGATGTCGTCCACACCGCACGTCGGAACAGGCTCGGATCCGCCAAGTGCAGGGACTTGGTCTATGTTACGCACAACTGGAATGTTGTGCGCAACTGGCACACGCGCGCCGATGTCCTGCCACATGTGGTGGCCGGGATAGGAGCGGAGCCTCCAATCCCGGCGGGATACAATGGGCTGGAAGACGAGGCGAAGGGAGAGGATGAGGAGGAAAGCGACGACGACATCCTCGAAGACGAGTACGCTAAGTAGAGGGGGCATATGTGGCTTGCATTGCAGTGGGCGGCCAGGCCTAAGGAGTAGTACCTAGAGAGTCCAGGATATAAGTGATGGTCGTGATGGTGTAGTGTACCATTGTAGTGATGGTAGTGGTAAGAGAGTTAGAGAGTAGGGGAAAGTTATGTGCAGGCCTTGGTGTATGTGACTTAGTGGGAAAAAAATGTACTCTGAAATTTCAGACCCCAAACCCCTGCCCCATACCCCCCCCCCCCCCCCCCCCCCCCCCCCCCTTCCCAGGGTTTTTTTGACCCTGCCCGGGAAGTTTTTTTTCTGCCCGGAAAAGCGTATTCCCAAACCCGGCCCGAAAGCGTTTAGCGTATATACGAGTGCGTATATAAGATAAGCTTATATACGCAATAAGCTTATATTCCCACTAAGATTGGTCCATGGGGTCAATCTTCTTCTCATGGGGCCATTGGTCCATGGGGTCAATCTTCTTCTCATGGGGCCATTGGTCCATGGGGTCAATCTTCTTATCCCACGGCACGGCAGGTGACTCAACCCCACGAGGTCCTCTTATCAGTCGAAAGGTCTACCTCAAACTGTCTCTGTGGCTAAAGGGCAGCGAGGGACATGATGATCCACCGGGCCATCGACTCACCCTCCTCTGTCATGTCTTCAAGAGATCTCAGGGAATCATGAATCACTCCCCTCCACCCTGCCCTCCTTCATCACCGCCTCCCACCTCCGCCCACCCCATCCCACCCCCTCCCACTGTCCCTCTCAGACCAAGGAGTGGGCGACATGATCCACCGGGCCATCAACTCAGCCGCCGCTGTCATGTCGCCGCCTTTCATGCGCGATGGCTACCCATACCATTTCATCGGCCAGGCCTTCCCAGTCTACTTCAACCTCACCACCTTCGCCCTGCCCCCCTCGTCCGCGCGTCCGTCCATCACCATCCCTCCGCTTGCCACCCCCGGACCTGGGGTGCTCCCACGGGGGATCGTCATCGCGGGGTATAACTTTGCCAACCTGCGGTCGCTTGTGGGGTTTCAGCAGCTGGTGGAGCTGAAGACGAGGGTTTATCTGGTGGATGGGACAAGGGGCGGGGCGTGGGATGGTGCGCGGAATGAAAGTGCACGGAATGAGGACGGAAAGACTGGTAGATGGATGCCTGCGCTTTTATTTGACCATGAGGGGGTGGTGGGTGAGGAGGAGATTGGGGCATGGATGGTGGATGGGGAGGAGCAGCAGCGGGGGAGAGTGCGACGGGCGGTGAATTTGGGAGATCCAACAAAAAGTTTCTATATTTTCTGCGAGTAAGTTGATGTGTGCATGCATGTGTACGTGCATGGATCTATACATGCATACGGATTGAATGAGTGTGTTCGTCCATGGATCTGTGAAACATGCATGCTCGCACGCATACATGCACACACACACACACACACACACACACACACACACACACACACACACACGCACGCACGCACGCACGCACGCACGCACGCACGCACGCACGCCCGCACGCACGCACACACACACATGTATAGCAGCATCCGCTTGCCTCTGCAATCCAGCCCTCCGCATCTTCCCTCACCACCGTTCTCCTTCCCCATGCCCCCCTTTCCCTTCTTCTCTTCTCGGCCTTACATCCCACCTCAGGCACACCTCCTACTCCCGCCCGTTCGGCCCCTTCATCTGGATAATAGTTGTGGCTCTCTTCCTCACCGTCTCCACCATCCTCCTCTGGACGAGCATCCAGCTCATGCACGCCTTTGAGTGCGACTGTCAGCACCTGGCCGCGGCGCAGCAGGAGCTGCGTGCTGCTCGAGAGGAAGCCGAGGCGGCGAGCCGTGCCAAGGGAGACTTTCTCACCACCGTGAGCCACGAGATCCGCACTCCCATGAACGGCGTAATAGGTATGTGACTTTCAAGGCGGCTCAGTGGTACGTGAATTGATTGTTCGTGCGTTTGGGGATGCAATGAGTCTTTGTTTGGTGCTGTGCTTAGGTTGATGCAAGTCGTGCCAATATCCTTGTCCCCATCACATCCTCCTTCAATGTCACGTCCCTAAGGCCAGTAGAAAACGGTAAAAAACGAGAATGGGGGTAGTACGTGGGCTATTGCAGTCTGAGGGTGGTTATAATCGCAATAATCTTCAATGGGATTCAAACGAAAGTTAGAGTGCACAGACGGATTTATGCGGAGCGGCTTCAGAACTTTATACAGATCTCGAAGTAACAAGTTCAGTCAAGCGATTTCATACCAAAATGAGGACACTATGACGGTTTGGACAACGGTCGAGCAGCCACAATAGTCTTAAGATACAAAGTAAGAAGTTCGAGTTGAGAATGATTCACAGCCTTTACAAACCCCAAGAGCCGAGTTCCAAGTAAGTGCAACAAGGCTACACAGTCCGTAACCTTGAAGGGTCTCATCTCAATATCACATATTGAACAACCCACATCGCTTTTTGTTTGTCATCGTTTGTTTCTTCCCACTCCCAGGCATGTTGAACCTGTTGCAAGAAACCCCGTTGGACGGCACGCAGCAGGACTACGCGGAGACGGCGTGCAGCAGCGGGCGGGCGCTGTGTGCGCTGATCAACGACATTCTCGACCTCTCCAAGATCGAGGCTGAGAAGCTCCACCTCGAGCGCATCCCCCTCAACCTGTGCGCCGAGCTCGACGACGTGCTCGCGCTCTTCGTGGAGAGCGCCCAGGAGAAGCGCTGCGTGGAGCTGGCAGCCTTCGTGGCTGACGACGTGCCCGAGACGCTGCTTGGGGACCCACTTCGAGTGAAACAGGTGGATGTGGTAGTGTTGGTATGGTAGTACGCATGAGCAAGAACCGAACGCGAACCGTTTCAGGTCAAACAGGGTCAAGCTTCATGATCTCTGTCTTTCTTTCTTTGCACAGATACCCCTGCACTGATGTTTGCTTTCAATCACTTCATCCGTTGCATTCGTGGCGCGACCCTTGCTCACCCTCTGTGTGCGTGCGTGTGTGCTTGTTTGTTTGTTTTTTCTGCATGCATCAGATCCTCATCAACCTCATCGGCAACGCCCTCAAGTTCACCACCAAGGGCCACGTCTTCATTGTCGTGCGCCTCGCAACCGCCACCGACAGCACCACCAACGATGATGCCAATACCCCTCCATCACTGCTCTCAGCTGCATCCTCCACATCCTCCTCGTCACCCTCACTGTCACCATCACCACCATCACCATCCCCATCCCTCACCAAAGGATCGGCCACCATCAGGCGCCACTCCCTTGCCAGTTACTTCACCAGTGCAAGGAACCATAGAGAGGGGAAGGATGCACCCGAGGCAGCGGTGCTGAAGCAGGGGAAGGATACAGCCAAGGCAGATGGAGCCACTGCCGAAGTAAATGAGACGAGCGGTGCTTCTGGCGGCGACCAAGGCACCAGTGCCGATGTGGACACTGGTGGCTGTGAGCCAGTTGCGCATTCTTCCACTGACCCTGGGTGCCTGACACTGAGTGGCCGGCCTGCCATGAAGACATGGTGCTCGTGGGAGGGCATGCGGGAGCACATGGACCTTGCTGCCGTTGGCATGGGCATGGGCATGGGCATGGGCACGGCAAATGATACCTGGCGTTGTCGCCATCGCCTTCGCATCGTGCCCTCTGACCAGCCTGTGCGCCTGATGGTGGCTGTGGAAGACACAGGTACGCTCTCATTGCGCTTGTGTGCATGCGTGTGCGCGCGATCGCGTGTGCGACTGATGATGGTTTTTTTAGAATTCTCGAAAACCAGCTCATTGCGCTTGTGTGCGTGTGCATGCGTGTGCGTGTGCATGCGTGTGCGCCTGATGGTAGTGTGGAGGGTACAGGTACATACGACGATTGCAATCGCATTTGATCATCTTGTGCAATTGTTAATCATGTTCTGCGATGTGTTATCACGAATGCTTTCAAGCTTTCACATGCTATTCTTTTTGAGTCAACGCAAAAGTCACTATCCTATTCTTCCACCTATTGTGCTCCCATGCTCATTCTTCCTGCAGGTACCGGCATCCCCCGGCACGCGCGGAGGCACATCTTCCGGCCGTACACACAGGCAGAGCGCAGCACGGCACGGCTGCATGGAGGCACGGGCATCAGCCTCTCCATCTGCAAGGTGCGGTGTGTTCTTGAGGCATCCTACATTGCTATCCTTCTTTACCTGCCCAATATTTTTCCGTTTCCCCACTCTAATCCCCTCCACCACCCCCCACCCTCCCCCCCCCCCATCGCCTGCAGCGCCTGGTGTCACTGATGGGTGGATCCATCTCGTTTGTCTCAAAGCCAGGCGTCGGCACCACCTTCATCTTCGATATCCTCCTCCACACACCCCCTCTCCTCCACACACCCCCTCTCCTCCACACACCCCCTCTCCCTCACCCCCCTGGGCCTCGTCGCTCCCCGGCTCATCCTCCCCAACCCCACACAACTCCTCCTCAACCCACCACTCCGCCTCATGCCCCTGTCCCACCTCTCTCCACTCTCTCACTCCCTCCTCCCCTGCTAAATGCATCTCCAACCTCTAAGCCCTCCTCTTCCTCTCCCTCTGGCACAACTTCCATCCCCGCTCCTCTTCCTCAAAGCTCCTGTAACGTGCCCACCCAAGGCACAGCCAACCAGCACCAGCAGAAGCAGCAGCAGCATCAGGCAGCATGTGGGCTTCCTAATGGAAGTGTGTGTGTGGTGAGTGGTGGGAATGACGGGAGGGCAGCATGTGAATGGGAAGGCGTGTGTGTGGTGAGTGTGGACGACCGGGCAGTGCGGCATAACGTCACTCTCTCTCTGCTGCGCCGCCTTGGCATCTGCACCCTCCCCTGCCCCTCCTTCCACCTCCTCCCCCGCCTCCTCGCCCAACACCGTGCCTTGCATCATGCAGAGCAGAAGCAGGGGCAGGAGCAGGGGCAGGGACAGGAGCAGGAGCAGGAGCAGGAGCAGGAGCAGGAGCAGGAGCAGGGGCAAGAGCAGGAGCAGGAGGAGGAGCAGGAGCAGGAGCAGGAGCAGGAGCAGGAGCAGGAGCAGGAGCAGGAGCAGGAGCAGGAGCAGAGGCAGGAGCAGGGGGAGGAGCAGGAGCAGGAGCGGCTTCCCTGCTCACAAGCCAGCACAGGACCTATCAGCAACCATACTTATCCTCCTCTAAAGAATCGTCTCGAGCTATTGAATTGTCCTCTCGAGCCGCTGTCTCATCCTCTCGAACCGTTGAGTCATTCTCTCGAGCCTCCTCTCGAGCCATTTGGCTCGCCGGCTGTTCTTTTTGCATCTCTTGCCTTCCGCCCCTCCGCCTCCACCCCCTCTGCCTCCTCTGACCGTTGCTCCCCTCTCTCTCTCGCTCCCCTTTCCCGCCAGTCTTCCTGCCCTCCTCTTTCAGTCACTGCCTGCTCTTCAAGCGGGAATGGCGAGGGTAGAAGGGGGGAGAAGCAGCAGCAGCAGCAGCAGCAGCAGCAGCAGCGGCAGCAGCAGCGGCAGCAGCAGCAGCAGCAGCAGCAACAACAGCAGCGGAAGTGGCAGCGGCGCTGGCGGAAAAAAAAGCAGGAGAAAGAGGGAGAGGAGGAGGCGGAGGGGGAGGGGGAGGAGGAAGGAGAAGAGGAGGAGGATGAAGGAGAGGAAGAAGCAAAGGAGGTGGACGGAGAGAGGGAGGGGAGAGTGCAGCAACAGGTGCACTACAAGACCTTGAGCAAGGAGGAGAGGCGGGGATGGGTGGGAGCGGTGGTGGTGGAGGGGGAGATGATGCAGCGTCTGGGCGTCACAGCAGATCAAATCCATTCCCTCTTGATGGACCAGGGGGGTTTTGGGATGGCAGGCTATGGTGAGCCGATGAGTAAGCCCGAGGAGATGAGTACAAGTGAGCAGATGAGCAAGGGAGGGCACATGAGTGGGGGTAGGGACGAAGGTGAAGAGATGGCAGGGGATGGGCTGCCACGAGTGAGCAGGTGTGCACTTGAGGAGAGCCCATGCGGAAGCGAGTGCGGCGCATGCAGCAAGAACAGCAGTAGCTGTAGAAGCTGGCCCGTCCCCTTCCTTGTGCTCCTGCATGGCTCCTACCTCCCCCCGCCCAGCCCTCTTGCCAGAAGCCTTACCGCGGCCAACAGCTTCAGCCCGAGGGATGCTTATAAAGGGGACAGCTTTTCCCATGAACTGGATTCGGACTGCCACAAGGAGGTCTGCTGTGAGTCGGCACGGATACGGAGGGGTCGGACCGGAGAGCGGAACAGGGACAGGAGTATAGACAGGGGTATGGTCAGGAGCAGGAGAAGCAGCCGTAAGAGCAATGGGAGGGCCGCAACTGCTGAAAGAAGGGATGGAAGGGCGGATGGATTCGATTGCGAGTGTAACCTGGGTGAATGTAACGATTTAACGAGAGGCTGCCAAGGCGGCAGCAGCAGCAAGAGCAGGAGCAGCAGGTCGCCTGCGCTTTCCGTCTCGCCCTCGCCTGCGCCCTCACTTGCGCCCTCCCCGTCTATTCCCTCGCTGCTTTCACTTGGCTTTGACGCTGTTGTGAGGAAGCCTCTTCGGAAACCGGCATTGCTGGCGGCGCTTCTGCCGCTTTTTAGTGTGGGCACAGAGCTAAGTGAGTGTGTGCAGGAGGGTGGGGGAGGAGGAGAAAGAGGCAAGGGCGAGGATGCAGCACAGGGAGGGGCGAGAGACGAGGGTCATACTATGAAAACCAGCAGTCACCAGCAGCAGCAGCAGCAGGAACAGGAACAGATCTCGAGAGATTTTGCGACTGCCTGCCGCCGGCCTCTCACTATGGGATGTAGTGACAGTACCGATCGACAGGGTGAAAGACAGGGTGAGAAGCAAGATAAGAGGCAGGATGAGAGGCAGGGGCAGTGGGGTGGCGCAGCATTAGAGCTTGTGAGCCCATCGGCCCTCCACAAGGCAGGCAGCAGTGCTGCAGCGGCTCTCTGGCGAGCTGTGACATCCCCACACTCCCTCATGTCCCCCCAGTCCCTCGCTTCCCCTCAGTGGCTCGATTCCCCTCGCTTGTTCAAGTTGCGCCGATCTCATTCTCCCACCTCTCCCGCCACCCCCACCACTCCTACCACTCCCAACACTCCCGCCACCCCGGCTTCTGACACTGCCAAATCCGAAGCTGCAAGCCCTGGGGCGGCACAAAACACGTCACCCAATTCCAACACTGGCCATGCTGCCTCTCTTCCGGGGCTGATCGTGTGTTGGGAGGAGGAGGCGTCCCGCGGTAGGCAGCAGCAGCAGGGCATGGATGGCAACAGTGCCTCCTTGGTGAACTGGTCTGCTTCCCTCAAGCATCTGATTGCACCGGCTGCAACCGCACCTGGTGCTGCTGCTGCTGCTGCTGCTGCTGCTGCTGCTGCTGCTGCTGCTGCTGCTGCTGCTGCTGCTGCTGCTGCTGCTGCTGCTGCTGCTCCTGCTGCTCCTGCTCCTGCTGCTGCTGGTGTTGCTGCTTCTTTGACAGGTCTGGCATCCGTTGCTGCTTCAGCGGGTGGAGCTGGTAATTTGGCGGGTGGTAGGGTCCTTGGGAGAGGCACCAGTGACGGGGAAGCACCTGGTTCAGGTGAAAGGAGAGCATGGGTGCACGGTTCAGCAGGTGAGAGGAGAGCAGCTGGGCGGTCCCATGTGAGACGGAGTGATAAGAGGCATAGCACGGTCACCAGTGGCTCTGGTGGCGAGTATCCTGCTGCTGCTGCTGCTGCGGCCGCTGGTGGTGGTGGTGGTGGCAGGGTGAGTGGGTTTGAGAGTGTGCTGGATTTCACAGGATTCTCTCCCGCTACTTCAGCTTCCTCGATTGGAACACTGTCCCCTGCCCTTACAACCTTTGAGGCGCCTCAAAAGTCTTTATCGTTTGGGACTCTATCCCCTGCCCTTACACGCACACCATCGCCATCACTCTCACCAGCACCAACACCCGCCACACCACCACCAGCATTCCCAACAGCAGCACCAGCAGCAGCACCACAAGCAGCACCACAAGCAGCACCACAAGCAGCACCACAAGCAGCACCACAAGCAGCACCACAAGCAGCACCACAAGCAGCACCAGCCCCGATAGAAATGGCACGGGAGCCGGCGACAGTGGGGGAGAGGCTGGGGGTGCTGTCTGGTCGGCGGGTGATGGTGGTGGATGACAACGTGGTGAACCGCAAGGTGGCCAGCAAGCTGCTGGAAAGGCATGGCGCGCGAGTCACCGCCGTCGATGGCGGCATGAAAGCCGTAGACGCCCTCGCCCCGCCCCACCCCTACGAT
This sequence comes from Closterium sp. NIES-65, assembly GCA_948144175.1. Taxonomy (NCBI): domain Eukaryota; kingdom Viridiplantae; phylum Streptophyta; class Zygnematophyceae; order Desmidiales; family Closteriaceae; genus Closterium; species Closterium sp. NIES-65. The sequence goes on from CANXME010002569.1 coordinate 123,209, forward strand.
CTCGTTCTCATGGACCTCCAGATGCCGGGCATGGATGGGCTGGAGGCGACTCGCAGGATCCGGGCGCGGGAGAGGGCTCAGGGCGGGGGGCATGTGGCCATCATTGCTCTCACAGCGGATGTGATTGCCGGCACGCGCCAGCAGTGCTTTGCCGTCGGCATGGATGACTACCTCTCCAAACCCCTCCACGACACCCACCTCTCCAAGGCCGTCTGGCGCTGTCTCGCCAATACATTATCATACCCACTATAAATGCATTATGGATGTTTAGGACTCTAGAAAATACAAGCTGGTGATTCATGAATCCAAGGACGAAGTTTTTTGGAGAACCTGGTATTTGGACCAAATAGAGAGTTCAACATGGTTGAAGTATGGCTTTGAGTAGGAGTGAGAATCATATTTATTAGAGTGAAAGTTGGCCATCGATATTCAGTTCCTGTTTGTTTCGGTAATGGAAGATGAGGCAAAGCACTTCTGATCCGATCGGACCGTACATGTGCAGGGTGCGCTTGCGAGGCCCGAGCCCGAGTTCTGTGATTGGCTTGCCCAAGGTGTGTATGTACAACAGGCTGTGTGCGTTCCTGTGGTGCGCTGTCATCAGGGCCTCAGATTCGTTTTGGGTGACCCTGAGCACTCAGGGTCCTTTGGGGCTGTAACACTGATCATCAGGGTTGTAAATGGAGAAACACTGATTTCTCAGGGTTAGAAAAAAAAAACCCTGACACATCAGCGTGAGTTAAAAAAAAAACACTGGCGGTGAGAATCCACAACTATCACAAGTATAATAAGTTAAGAAAAGTTCAAATATGGTTCTAATGAGCTTCTAATCTAACTACAGGCACAGACCAATTGGCACTCACACTGCACACACAATTCACATCACAGACATGTCCTCATCTTCGTCACTACCACCACCATCGCTCATAGAACCGTGCCTGTGCACGGGGGTCTCTGTCCCCCACACAGAGCCAGCACCACCAGCATCATCCTCGTCCACCTTCTCTTTCCCCTTAGCACGAGGTTGCTTCTTTGGTGCTGCCACTGTTGTGATGGGCTTGCGCTTCTTGTACGCCCTCCAGATATTCACCACCTCCACCCAGTCGGGCTCGTATGGCAGCAATGCCATGCACATGAGGTCCGACAGCCGCGCATCCTTGATGGCACCCCTCAGCCAGCTCTTGATGATGTTTTGACGCTAGAACCCCCGCTCGCACTCGACTGTGCTCAACGGTAGCACAGCGACAACCATCCACAGCTTCACCAGGTTGGGGTACGCGTCCTCCCAGTCAGGAGACTTCAGCATCGCTGAGAGACCCGGGTAGAACTTTCTCTCGGACTTCGGGGCTCCAGCGAGAACCGTGCAGAACGTGCGGAGCTCCTTGAAAGCCTTCTTCTTGTTGACACCTGGAGGGAGTCAGGGAGTGCGCAAGCACAAGGAAAAGAACAAGGTAAGCAAGGCTCACCAGACAAGTGGTGCCAGTGTTTAGGTGCTACACAACAAAGCAGCACAAACAACGATGCACAGACCAAAGAGAAGTACGTACCTGGAACGATCTCATCGCTCTCTTGGGCCCTGAAGAGCATCGTGAGGGACTCTAGGTGCTCCGTGTAGACCATGGAACGCTCATGCCGTCCATGGGGCCACTCGTCGGGCATGAAAAGCTTCACACCGCTCAACTTGTCGAGTGAACCCAATCGCTCATCCAGGTTATGCACGAGCGCCTCCACCATCGCCGTGCACTGCTCCACGCATCGCTCATGGGTCCCTGCAATGGGGTAGCCTTCAAGGGGGGAATCATGCAGCACATAGCAGTGAGAAGTGGGCCGGCCGTCGGAGTCAACCCACTCGACCTCCACTCTCCGCACCCCATTCGGTCCATGTCGTGCAATGAAGGGGGACAGCTTCTCGTTCAGGCCGCCGCCGAAGTCGTCGCCACAATCCACATAACGGCTGTTGATGTGGGTTGTCGTGCGACGGATCTGGCCTTGAATCGCCAGCAGGTCAATCTGCCACACAAAAACAGTAGGGAAAGCACAACCATGTTTCAATCATGAAGCAGAACTAGCCGTAGCTAGCGGCCCTAAACCCACAGTCCTCACGGCACACAGGGATGCACAGGCAAAAGCAGGATCTCACCTGTCGATGCTGGAACGTCTTGCTGAGCACGTTCAGCTGTTCCAGCACGTCAGCGAGGAAGCGCAGCATGAACTGGAATCTGTAGCTAGTCACCATCTGGTACATGGGCTTGTTTCCCAGCTCGTGCACCATCACGACAACCCCTGGAAGGACTGCAAGGAGTCGGTAGACTGCATCGCCGCGTGAGAGCCAACGCACATCATTGATTCCTTGGAGCTCCAGGTTAGTATGAGTGAAGACTTCCTGAAGGTCCAGGAAGCGCTGGTGCCAGGGTCCTGATGAGCCGAGGTAGGTGGAGAGCCAGCGGATGAAGCTGTCGACCATGCCAAACTCCGGTAGGGACTCTGCCGCGTCCTTGGCCGCGAGTGCTTCCCTGCGATTAAAACAAAAAACAGTCGCATCTGGTTAAGTAGAAGGAAGGACACCATGTTCAAATAACAAATACCAGTCGCATCGGACACTGCATCAACCACCGTACCTGTGAGCGATGCAGTGGCAGGACACCAGATGCGGAACGCGCGTCCTCAGCCTCGCCACCAGCCCGTTTTTGGATCCGACCATGACGCTCGCCCCGTCGGTGCTGATGCCCGTGATTCGGTGCAGGTCAATGCCGACGGCATTGACATGGGATAAGAGCAACGCCACCAGCGATGCGGCGTCTGCCCTGTCCACGGTTAGGAGGGCAAATAACTCGGTGACTACTGCCCCGTCGCGGATGAATGTGGCATAGATGATGAGATGCTTCCCACGGCATCTGTCCGTAGACTCGTCACAGCTGAGGCCGATATAGTGGCTTTGTAGGACGTGTTCGAGTTGTGTTGTCTGCAGCCACACGGCCGTTGCCTGTGTTAGTTCCCCAAAGCCGTACCTTCATAGACACCGAACATATTTGTTTAGGGTTACGTGGTTGTGAACAGCAGAGGCTTTTAATGCATGCGCCCGTAACCACTGACGTGGTATAGTAAGTGCCGTATCCCTTCATGTAATAGAATGGTTCAGTTCGGTTTCCGTAAGCAGTCTGGCTGTTGGCTGCAGTGCTACGTTGTCGTGTACTGTACCCTTCCAGTCTCTTCTGTGGATTAGGTGAGATATGCAGAAAGAGGAGACGTGGATTCTTTCTGTGGGTACAGTTGCGTAGGTAGGATGACGAATTTATTGCGACAATTCGGCGGCTGTTTTGCGAAGATTGAACATTTTTTTTCAGATGCCCTCGCTACCCGAACTTCCACCTCTCTTGAAGATCTGGATTCTACAGTTCATGTCACCCGTTCCAGAAACAAATCCCCACGGTATAGTCAAGTTTTATTTATGAATATTTTAGGAGGAGGAATAGGGCTGCTTTGGAAAAATCCAGGCAGCGGGCAGAGAGATTAGACACTCTACATTACAGATATTATCAAGTACTCCAGAATCTGACCGCCATCCTTCCCCACGGTGCTCCCAATCCCAACCCAAGCATCCGTCATGTTTGATTCTGTAAGGGGTTGTCAAGCTCGTACATTTACTATTCGTAAGCCCGCTCAGTTACCACATTTTTTGTTGTAACACTGTATTGAACGTGTCCTGCAGACACAACCAGCTTTCGTTCACAAAACGGCACGCCCCCTGCACGTACCGACATTGCCCGAATATAAGGCAGTGTTGAATAGTAGACAGGGCTTGTCTACTATACGGGTCTCTCTTATAAACAGGCTAGCCTTTTTATACGAAACCTATTTGTGTGTACGAGTTAAGACATATATGACACATAGACGGCACGAGCAGGGAGCAGACTCAGGACCAGACCTGGACGCTGCAGCAAACACTTGACTCAACGCAGCTACATTGACACACTCAGCAGCCGGAGGAGACTCAGTAGTAAATGTGTACAGGCTCGACCCTGGCCGACGGGTGAACGTGGCCAAGTGTCGGCCTGTCCGAGCACACGTGCAGTGGGTCACTCGCTGACTCGTAGGAGTGAACTGGTCAACCCCCCTATCCTGTAGGTCCGCTCCACTCATCAAGTTCGTAGACAACGAGGGGAGGTAGAGACCTGACAGGGTGCCAGAGGGGGCTGCCGGGCACGATAAGACAGTGGAGAAGCTAGCAAGGACAGGACCCCCAGAGGGGTCTGCCAGGGAGACTGCAACCGGCCGAGTGAGCGGCGTAAGAGTGGTGCGGTCTCGAAAGAAGGAGCGAGACACACCCGAGTCAAGGGTGAAGGTGTGTAAGGCCTGAGCCGACGTAGTACCTGAGAGCGCAGACTCACCAGCACCTGGGGTAGCAGACGCACTAGCACCAGGGGCAGCTGACGCACTAGCACCTAGAGCAGTAGCCTCACCAGCACCTAGAGCAGTAGCCTCAATGCCCGGGTCAGGCGGTACACACAGGTAACAGTCACCCACAACACTATCATCAACAACATACATGGCAACAAGAATAGCATCTTAGTCAAGATCAAAGACGGCAACCCCCGCCCTGGACAGATCTCCCCAACAAGGGATCTCTGTCGCCTAAGGCAACTGGCGGCGCCATGCGTCCGTCAGGCGACCGAAGCAGCGCTGGTTGGAGTGCGGGCCTCTGCACAGCTCACCAGCTCGGTCGCCGGTACGGAGGACGTAAGTGCAGGGACCAAAACCCCCATTGCGCTGACGCGCAGTGTACCACTCACGAAGCTGCTGAGGGGACAGGGTCACACCACTCCGCTGCTGCTGGCGCGGACCACCACCTGAGACACTCCTCTGTGCACAGTCGCGACCCGCTCCACCACCGTTGCCGCCACCGCCGCCTCCGCCGCCTCCTCCACCTCCGCCTCCTCCGCCACCTCCGCCGCCTCCGCTCCCTCTGCCACCACCACCGCCTCCGCCGCCTCCACTGCTGCCGCCGCCGCCGCCACCCCCGGCACTACTCCCACTACCACCCCCACTCCCTCCACTACCTCCACCACCACCTCCACCGCCCCCTCCAGCCCCTCCAGCGCCCTTGCCCCCCTTGCCCTCGCCGGTGCGGCGTCTCCCGCTTGGGGCAGACGCAGCGCTGACCGACTCGAAACCAACGAGGTCAGCCACAGCAGCAGAGGCAACACACGACAAGAGGGGGGAGGGAGAACACCCCTCAAAACGGGGGTGCGAGGGTCACCACGAGAGGCTCCTACAGCGACTATACTCTTCTCTGCTGGTAGGAGGGCCTTCTCGAGGAGGTCAACGGTGAGAGTGGTGGGGCAAACTGAGAGGAAGTGGTCCCTGACTACGCGGAGAGAGTGATGTACATGGAGGGGGGGGGGGGGGTTCTTGGCGTAGAACTCAGCAGGAAGCGCAGCGCGGTAGCGAGTGTCACTAGTGCGGAGGTGCGTAATGAGGTCAACGACAGCGGGAAAGGCAGCAAGGTCAGGGAAGAGGTATGGTAGCATGAGGCGGCTCAGTGCAGCAGTGGCAGGGGAAGAGTAGCGTGCAACTACAGCGTCGTACAAGGTCTGAGCACTCTTGTACTGGCTAAAGTGTGCACGCTCAGTGGTCGGTAAGTGACGGCGCATAGCAAGGCGAGCAGCAGCATCGCGCGTGGCCCACTGTGAGCGAACAGTGGGGTCAGCATCAGCAGCAGGGGCAGGAGAGGCACCAGAAGTGAGGTCAAACAGGGAGAGACCGTGTGCCCTATCGCAGTGTAGGAAAAGCTGCAGACCATCTACCCAAACCTCAAAGTCGACCGCCCGACCCTCAGCGTCAAAGGTGAGAACACCAGGGGAGGCCATGACAGTAGTAGACAGGCAGTGAGTACAGTGGGGCAGGGCAGTGCAGTGGCAGAGACGCTGCTCTTACCTGGCAAGTGGGGCAGTCACGGGCAGGCTGACAGGCAGCAGCGCCTTGGCTGCGGTGCGGCTCGGCGGCTCGGGGGCTGGGCGGCTCGGCGGTCGGGCGGCTCGGCTGCAAGGCGGCTCGGTTGCTGGGTGGCTCGGCTGCTCGGCGGCTCGGCTGCTTAGCGGCTCGGCTACCCGGCGGCTGAGCGGCGACGGGGCCGTGGAAGGGCGGCGACGGGGCCGCTAAAAGGGCGGTGACGGGCCGCTGAAAGGGCGGCGACGGGCGGCTGGAAGGGCGGGCGGCGACGGGGCCACTCAAAGGGCGGCGACGGGCCGCTGAAAGGGCGTCGACGGGCCGCTGGAAGGGTGGGCGGCGACGGGGCCGCTGAAAGGGCGGCGACGGGGCCGCTGAAAAGGGCGGCGACGGGGCCACTGAAGGGCGGCAACGGGGCCGCTGGAGGGCGGCAACGGGTCCGCGGAAGGGCGGTGTCGGGGCCACGGAAGGGCGGGCGATGGGGCCGCTGTAAGGGCGGGCGGCGAGGCCGTGGAAGGGCGGCGACGGGGCCGCTGAAAGGGCGGGCGGCAACGGGGCGGCTGAAAGGGCGGCGACGGGGCCGCTGGAGGGCGGCGACGGGGCCGCATAAGGGCGGTGTCGGGGCCACGGAAGGGCGACGACGGGGCCGCTGAAAGGGGGTGACAGGGCCGCAGGAAGGGGCGACGACGGGGCCGCGTAAAGGGCGGCGCGACGGGGCTGCAAAGGCGGCGCGACGGGGCTGCAATGGCGGCGCGACGGGGCCGCAAGGGCGGCGCGACGGGGCCGAAAGGGCGGCGCGACGGGGCCGTTAGGGGCCGTAAAAGGGGCCGCTAGAGGCCGCTAGAGGGGGAAGGACACGGGGCACGACTCGGGCAGGGGCAAAGCGTGCTCCGGGCAGGAAAAAAAAAATCGGTGGGCCCTAGAAACAGTTCCCACGAGGGAACCAGCTCTATACCATGTGAAGATGAGAACGAAAGAATGATTGAACAATGAAAGACTTGGGTACAAGTACTAACCCTAATTGGGTTGTACCCCTTATGGGCTACCCCACTACAGTCTACACAAATGTATAAGCTATAATGTTCTGACACGAGTGACCTGTAGCCAGAGGAGTGGCCTGTGCTGAGGACCAGGTGAAGCCGAAGCGCTGAAGGACCTGCTGCACCATGTGTGACTGAGTCAATGTTATGGTGCGGCGTGCTCTGTCCCGGGTGATCTGCAAGCCAAGGTAGCTGCGCAGTTCACCCAGGTCTGTGCACGTGTGTCTCTTCTGCAGCTCCGACTTCACGTGGGCGAGAGCCTCAGTGTCAGCAGTAGCAAAGACCAAGTCGTCGACGTACACGAGGATGTAGAACGGCGACAGCGACGTGTCGGTGCGCAGAAACAGCGACGGGTCAGCAGTAGAAGGCGCGAACCCAAGAGCCGCAAGAGTAGTCCTCAGTGTGTCGTGCCACTCACGTGGCGCCTGGCGGAGACCGTAGACCGGCCGCCGGAGGCTCCACTGGGTACCAAGAGGGAACGACCGAGTGAAGCCAGGAGGGCGGCGCAGCCAGATCTCCTCGTGCAGGCTGCCCTGCAAGAACGCTGTGCTGAAGTCAAGAGAGTGAAGCTCGTGTTCACGCTGAGCGGCAACGTGCACTAGCACCCGAAGAGTGGTCATCTTCGGGGTGGGGGAGAAGGTCTGAAAGAAGTCTACTCCCTCTCGCTGACTGAAGCTTCGAGCAACGTAACGAGCCTTGAAGACAGGCGGAGAACCTGGCGGCCGCTTCACCCTGAAAATCCACATGCCACTGACGATGTTCGCCCCAGGAGGGGGAACCTCGGCGATGTAAGTGCCAGCGGACTTCCAGGATGCCATCTCTGCGTCCATGGCTAACTGCCACTGAGAGGAGTACTCACCCGCGATCGCCTCGGCGTAAGAGCGCGGGGTCGGGATGTCTGGAGCATCTAGGTCTCCCTCTGGGGCAAGTAGCATGGACACGAGATGAGGCGCAGCGGCTGCAAGACACTAAAGGTCCTCCTGTTTGTCCTCAAGGACATCCGTGCCTAGAGCACACTCACCCCCGACGGACGGAGGACAGACAGACTCAGACTCACCAACAACACTTGCGGCGTAGTCTAGACGACAGCGAGCAGCAAAGTCGACAAGCTCAGCAATTAGGGCACACGCAGCAGCAGACTCAATGGAAGGGTCAGTGACAGCAGTGGCCAGGAGACGCGTGACAGTAGGACTGGCAGCACCAACCCGGTCAAACTCCGGGTCAGCAAGGACCGGAAGAGAGGACGCGCGAGGAGATGGCAGAGGGATACGCAGTGGAGCAGTGGAAGGACGCTGAGTCATATAGTGTGTGCCAATGACAGGTGGAGGACGCTCACGCGGAGCACGGTGACCAGCGCGAGCAGCACAAACAGGCGACACAAGACGAGACTCAGGCGACACAGGACGAGACTCAGGCTCACGACGCTCCGTAAGACCGCCTGTCGGACCAGCGTAGGGAGAAGGACCAGGAAGTGGCGAGGCAAGCGCTAGCTGAGACTGCGACTGGACAGGCAGAGAACACTCTAAGGAGGGAGCAGGATAAGGAGGAGGCGGCTGACCAAGAACCTGCTGGAGGAGTGGAACGAAGTACGGTCGCGGCCGAGTAGTGCCCCCAGAACAAGTAGAGACAGCACCAGAACCTCCAGCAGTAGCTCCAACTCCTACAGCACCACCAGCAGCTCCACTACCTCCAGCAGCACCAGCAGCACCTCAAGAAGCACCCCCAGTCCTAGCAGCTCTAGTACCACCAGTACGAGCACCTCCAGGACCAATGGCTCCAGCACCTCCACTACCGACCCCAGGGTCAGCAGCAACACCACCTCCAGTAGGCTCAGCGCCCTCAGCTCCAGCTCCAGTAGCACCACGGAGGCGGCGACAATACCGAGAGTACCACTCACGCAGCTGCTAGGAAGAGAGAGCGCCCCCAGGCGCAGTACCCCCAGGCTCAGGACCTCCAGACTCAGCACCCCTAGGGACAGCACCCCCGGGCTCACCACCCGCAGTCTTTGCACCCCCAGGCTCAGCACCCGCAGTCTTCGCACCCCCAGGCTCAGCACCCCCAGTCTCCGCACCCCCAGGCTCAGCGCCCTCAGACCCAGCACCACCAGGCTTAGCACGCTCAGTACCTCGCGCAGGACCAGAGTCAACAGCTACCTCGACAGCCTCGACCGGGTCTACCTGGGAAACACCTGAGGGAGCAGGACCCTGGGGAGGCAGGGGGTCTTCCAAAGCAGCACCTGGAGTGAGGAAGAGTGGCGGGGGGGGGAGCGGGGAAGTGCGGTAGGGGAAGAGATGGTAGAAGGGGACCGACTCGTCAAACCTGATGTCATGAGAGGCGAAGACCCGGCGCGAGGTGGGGTGGTAAAACTGCCAGCCAGGCGCGTCAGGGACAAAGCCATTGAAGGCACAGGGAACAGAGCGGGCGGAGAGCTTGTCCGCGGACGTATCGCGGACAAGATCCCCAGACCCGGAACACTAACGCGTCGCCAACCTCTCCCGTCCAAAGCAGCGTCGGCGAGGTCTCCGTAACGGAGACACGGGGCCATAGGTTGAGCTGATGTGCGGCGTAGTGGACCGCAAACGGCCACAGAAAATGGGGGGCAGCCGCATGGACCAAGGAGGTACGAGCGACCTCCATGACCAAGCCAATGCGGCGCTCAGCAACCCCATTCTGCTGAGGAGAGGCCGGAAGCGTGAACGTCTAGCGGATGCCCTCCCCCTGGCAGAAGGTCTCCAAGAGACCGGAGGAAAACTCACCACTTCTGTCAGAGTGCAGTCGCAGGACGGGAAGGTCCGTGCGAAAGCGCCTCTCCAGCCGGAGACGGGTAGCACGGATCCTGGGGACCAAAACAACAGGGACCTCGCCCTTGGTGCGCAAGGGGAAGACCGTGGTGTAGCGCGTGTAGTCGTCGACGACTAGCAGGAAGTAGCACTCTCCTCCCTGTCCACGGACGCGGGCTGGGCCCCAGACGTCCATGTGAAGGGTCTGCAGAGGGGCCTCCGTCGGGGGAAACTCCGAGGAGTGAGGGGTGGCACGCTGCAGCCCCTCGACACAGGGAAGGCAGGAGGGGCAGGGGACGGTGGCAGGGGAGGCCCTGGGGAGACCAGAGACAAGGTAACGAGAGTGCATGCCACGAAGGCGCTGCATCGAAGGGTGCCCAAGGCGGTGGTGCCAAAGGACCGTCCGGTGCGACAAGGTGCGACACGAACAGGGGGCGGACAACTGACCTGACGCAGACGCAGATGCCGCTATCTGAGGGGACTCAATGGTCAGTGTGTACAAGTCCGACCCCGGCTGCCGAGTGAAGGTAGCCAGGTGTTGACCCGTGTGGGCACACGTGCAGTGTGTCACACGCTCGTAGGCAGGGGTGAACTGGTGAACACCCGCATCCTGGAGCGCGGAACCCGCCACCAAGTTCGTAGAGAACGAGGGGAGGTAAAAGCCCGACAGGGTGCCGAACGGGACAGCAGGACAAGGGAGGGCATTGGTGGAGGTTGCAAGGACCGGACCCCCAGAGGGGTCAGCCAGGGAGACAACAACCGGCCTAGGGAGCTGCGCGAGGGCAGTGCGGTCGCGAAAGAAACAGCGAGAAGCACCAGAGTCCAATGTGAAGGTGTGCAGTGCCTCAGTAGACGCAGTACCTGAAGGCACAGACTCACAAGTACCTGAAGCAGCAGACACACCTGCGGTTAGAGCAGCAGCCTCACCAGGACCTGGGGCAGCAGACACACTAGCACCTAGAGCGGCAGCCTCACTGGTCGCAATGCTTGGGTCTGGCGGCACACACAAGTAACAGTCACCCTCAACACTAATAGTCAATGCATACATGAGCAAAGACATCAATTTTCTTTTTAAGCTGATCAGCCCAGCGGGGCAGCTCAGAGGCCTCAGGGAACTGTGCACGCCAGGCGTCGTCGAGACGGAAGAAGCAGCGCTGTGGCGTGTGGAACCGCCCACACGTCTGACCAGCGCGGTCACCTGTGCGGATGACATATGTGCAGGTAACCCCGCCCCCAAACCCCCCATGCTAAGAGTACCACTCACGAAGCTGCTGGGACGACGGGGTCTTTCCAAGATGCTGCTGCTGGCGCTGGACACCACCCGAACCGCCACGCTGCGCCGGTCCACCTCGACCACTACCCGAGCCGCCACCCCCACGCCCACTGCCTCCACCACCACCACCACCACCTCCACCCCGACCTCCTCCACCACCACTGCCGCCACCACCCCCGCCGCTGCCACCCACCCCCCCAGCCCCGCTACCACCCCCGCCACCGCCACCACCCCCACCGCCGCCACCTCCACCTCCACCTCCACCTCCACCTCCCCCGCTAGCACCACCACCACCCTTGCCCCCCTTGCCCTTGCCGCCCTTGCGCCTCCAGCTAGGAGCAAACGCAACCCTGACTTCCTCAGCACCAAGGAAGTCGACAGCGGCAGCAGAGGCAACCGAGGGGAGAAGGGGGGGAGGGGAACACCCGTCAAAGAAGGGCGTGCGGGGGTCACCATGAGAGGCACCTACAGCAACTATGCTAGACTCAGCTGCAAGAAGATGCTTCTCGAGGAGGTCAATGGTGAGCTCGGTGGGGCAGGGGGCGAGAAAGTGGTCCCTGACTACGCGAAGAGAGTCAGGGAGACGAGTGACTAGGTGGTAGAGAACGAGGCACATTGGGGGGGATTCTTGGCAAGGAACTTAGCAAGAAGGGTGGCTCGGTAGCGAGTGTCACTAGTGCGGAGGTGGGTAATGAGGTCAGAGACTGTGGGAAAGGCGACGAGATCGGGGAAAAGATAGGGCAGCGAGAGATGGCCTATCGTAGCAGAGGCTGGCGAGGAGTAGCGAGCGACGACTGCATCGTACAGTGCCTTGGCAATCTTATGCTGGCCGAAGTGGGCGTGCTCATCTAACGGCAGGTGGCTGCGAATGGCTAAGCCAGCGTGGGCGTCACGAGTCTGCCACTGGGAGCGAGCGGTACTGTCAACAGTGTCAGCAGGCGCTAGAGCGGTTCCGAGCGCGTGGTCATACGGCGAGACATCGTCCTTAGCGGTGATCTGGAGGAACATATGCAGATCGTCAAGCCAAGCTTCAAATTGGAGCGGGCGGCCCTCAGCATCGAAAGTGAGAACTGTGGGAGAGGCCATAGTGGCAGTAGCAGCAGTAGCAGCAGTAGTAGTAGTAGTAGTAAGACCAGTAGCAGTAGCAACTGTAGTGAGAAGAACAGCTGTAACAGCAGGAACAGGAACAGCAGGTGCTGCAGGTGGGGCGGCGCGGCTTGATCAGGAAGGCGCGGCTCGGGCGGCGCGACTCGGGCGGCGCGCCTCGGGCAGGTAGAGCGGCTCGACGGCGGGCCCGTGCTCTGTGCGTGGCGGCGCCTAGGGTACAGCTGCACGCAGGCCGCGGTTGGGTTCATGCTGCAGCTAAGTGCGTTCTGCAGCTAAACGCGAACTGCAGCAGCCGAAGCGCGACCGCCACTGCACGTGGGCTGCGACCTGCGGGCGGGCGGCGGTGGGTCATGCGCCGTCCTAGGGGCGAGCGGTCGTGCGTGGGCTGCAGTCGCGCGCGGGCGGCGGCCTACGAAAGCAGGGGCGGCGGCCTACGAAAGCAGGGGCGGCGGCCTACGAAAGCGACGCGGCTGCCTACGGGCGGGGCTGCGTCACGCTGGAAGGGCCGCCGGGCCGGTCGACGGGCGGCTAACGGGCTGCTCGTGGGCGGCGCTAGTCATGTGAGCGGCCTACAGTAGCCGCGCGCGCAGTTTGGGCCTTGCACGGGTGGCTAACGGGCGGCACGCGCTAGAGAAAACAGGCCGCGCGCGGGCGGCTAGCGAGCTACGCACGGGCAGCGTGTAAGAGAGAGGCGCACGAGGGCGCACTAGGAGAGAAGCGCACGAGGGCGTGACGGCGAGAAGGCGCTCGAGGGCGCTACTAGCGGAAGCGGTCCTAGGTTCCTAACCTAGGCTCGTAATACCATGTTAGAAAGAGAGAAGTGATTGCACTAGGAAGATTGAGAAGTACAAGTAGGAAAGCCTAGAATTGTGTACCCCCTAAGGCTAAACCCACTATAGCCTACATAACTATAACATATATAATGTTTGACAACTTTGTCACGCGGTTACCTTCGAACCCTGGGGGTAACGACGCGGTGATGGTCGTCGTTAACAGGTTGACGAAGATGGCACACTTCGCTGCGTGCAAAAAGTCGATCTCAGCCGAGGAGACCGCTCGCCTGTTTATCGCAGTCGTTGTTCGCCTGCACGGGACACCAGCAGCAATTATCAGCGACAAGGACACGAAGTTCACCAGCAACTTCTGGAAGAACCTCTCAGTTCGGGACACGGCTACAGTTCAGCTCGTCGTACCACCCCGAGACCGACGGTCAAACGGAGCGGACGAATCAGACGATGGAGCAGTTAATTCGTGCCACGTGCGACGACCCCACGACTTGGGAGCAGCAGCTGCGGCTGATCAAGTTCGCGTACAACAACGCCACGTCAGCGACGACGCAGCAGTCCCCCTTCTACCTGAACTACGAGCAAAACCCTATAGTGCCCCTGACGCCGAGTCCGGACAACCCAACACCACGTGCACAGCAATTCGCCGAAATTCTGCAAGCTGCCTGCACCAGAGCCGCAGAAGCAATTAAAAAAGCCAACGTCATCGCTAAGCGCAACGCTGACCGCCACCGCCACCCAGTCACGTACCAGTTAGGAGATTACGTACTGCTCGACACGCAAAACTTAAGACTGCCCGTCGTACCGAAATTAAGACCCCGCTACTGTGGACCATTCTAAATCGGCCACATGATTACCCCAGTAACAGCTCACCTACTGTTGCCGACGAACTGATACATCAGCCCTTCATTCCACGTCAGCTTGCTTCGCCCATACATCCCAACCACAAGCCAACTGCCTCGCCACCGCCCGCCATCCATGACTCGCCTTGCATCGGAGCCGATCATCGAGCCCGAAAAAATTACGGTATGAGCCATCGAATTCGGCACCCCACGGGAATCAGGAGGATTGAATTCCTCGTTCGCTGGAAGGATCGCACGCCAACTAAAGATAGTTGGGTGCCCCTGGCCAACATCGAAAACCACCCTACCCTGCAAGTGTACCTGAGGAGCCGACGATTCCGCGATATACACGCACTAGCCTAGCGGAGGGGGCTTCTTGAGGGGGGGGTAGTGTAAGGAATTTTCTCGGCATTCCTTACGGAGCCCGACTACATCGCATACAGCAACAGCCGTTGTTCGCCCGTTACTGCTAACGGGGCTTCGCCAACTTCGCGCGCACTGTTTTGCCAAACCTCGCACTGCTGGCCCGGCCGTGTCGGCCTACGCTTCGGGACTAACCCGAGCCTCGCTGTCAGCATAGCACTAGCTAGGTCGCACGCACCGCGTTACCGTTTGCATGTTTCGCATATAAATGTTCGCTCATGCCTTCGCTCACATTTTGTACTCGTTTGACACCTTAGTGCAATCCTCGCTACCTCGATCCATTGCACCCGTAACACCATGTCTATATTAGAATGCGTCACATGCCTTGAGATTTGTGTGGAGATTTGTGTGTAGATGATGACTAAAACAAAAGACACGCTGATGGATCCCTGCCCTACATGATGATAAAACAGAAGACGCATGCTGCTGCGAAACGTACCTACCTACACACTCTGTAAGGCATTATCTCTAAATTCAAGAACCGTTGCAACTTGCTAACAGTTCTGCGAGTGATCAGCTCCTAGAAAGCTGTGATCAGCTGCCCTGATGTGCCACCGCAGTCAAACGTGGTTGCCGTAGCAGCTGTCAAGCTCCTCAGAAATCCCCTTCCTAACCCTTGCACCTGTATCAACTCTCTTCCTTTCACCCCTCATGCCCTCTTTTCACTCCGTCCCCTCACCACAGGCACTGCTCTCGCCTCACCAACACCCTGTTAAGTCACCTCCCTCGTCTCAGCACCACGCCCTGCCTTTCTCTCTCCTCCTTCCTCTGCTGAAATGCCGCCACCTGCTTCTCTAACTGAAGCACCCACACGTTGAGGGAGAGAACGGAGGAACACGGGAAACGGGAGGGAGGGAGAAAGAGCAGAAGTCAGGAAAGACGATATGATTCTCTCTCCTCCTTCCTCCGCTGAAATGTCGCCATCTGCTTCTCCAACTGAAACAACCACACGTTGAGGGAGGGCGCGTGGGGGAGGATGGGAGGAAGGGAAGGGCGCGGAAGGGGGAAAGAGCAGGGGTCAGAAATGGCAGCAGGGTTGCCTCTCCTCCTTCCTTTGCTGAAATGCCGCCATCTGCTCCTCCAACTGAAGCAACCACACGTAGGGGGAGGGAACGGAGGACGAGGGGACGGGGGGTTGGGGGGAACACGGGAAACGGGAGGAGAGAGGGAGAAAGAGCAGAAGTCAGGAAAGACGATATGCTTCTCTCTCCTCCTTCTGCTACTGAAATGCCACCACCTGCTTCTCCAACTGAAGCAACCACATGTGGAGGCACGAAACAGGAGAGGAGGGGAGGAGGGAAGGGGGAGAGGAGGGGGGAGGGCAGGGAGAGGAGAGGGAAAGAGGAGTAGGGGGAGAGAAGCCACCTCAGTGTTGGCTGTTGGCAGCAGCTTTACCTGAGCTTTTCGGTTGACTGCACCGTGTCACACAGCTCCCACCTCAGAATTCTGCACATGTCACGGTGCATGTGTCACGGTGCATGTGTCACGGTACATGTCTTCTGAGAGAAGCCACCTCAGTGTTGGCTGTTGGCAGCAGCTTTACCTGAGCTTTTTAGTTGACTGCACCATGACACACAGCTCCCACCTCAGAATTCTGGCTGACTGCTCTAGACACAAGGGACTCACAATACCACCTCACAAGCGGACTCGCCATAGCTAACTGCACTCGCCACAGCTAACTGCACTCGCCACAGCTAACTGCACTCGCCACAGCTAACTGCACTCGCCACAGCTAACTGCACTCGCCACAGCTAACTGCACTCGCCACAGCTAACTGCACTTGCCACAGCTAACTGCACTCGCCACAGCTAACTGCACTCGCCACAGCTAACTGCACTCGCCACAGCTAACTGCACTCGCCACAGCTAACTGCACTCGCCACAGCTAACTGCACTCGCCACAGCTAAATGCACTCGCCACAGCTAACTGCACTCGCCACAGCTAACTGCACTCGCCACAGCTAACTGCACTCGCCACAGCTAACTGCACTCGCCACAGCTAACTGCACTCGCCACAGCTAACTGCACACACCTGCCCTTTCCTATCGACTGCGTGATGACAAAACGGACTGGACATAAGTCTCAGCATGCGGACTCACCACAAACTGCGCTCACCTGGGCGTTCAAGTCGCGCCCTACATGTCTTATCGCAGCAATCTGCTGCGTCAGCTCCGCTACAAAACAAGAAGCACTCAAGACAAAACCTGGGCGTTGCGGTTGAGGTAGGTGGTAACATTATCCACCAGCGCCGCCATTTTGCTGCCATGGTGTTGTTTGGAGAGATTCCAGAAAACCACATGCAACAAGAAAGCTGCTTGAAGCCACACCACACCACACTCACCTGCGCGTTGCGCTTGCGGTAGGTGATAACATTATCCACCAGCGTGGCCACCTTGCACCTCATCTCCGCTATCTGCTGCATCAGCTCGCGCTCCCTCTCTGATGGCAGCTCCACCTGCATGCATGCCATCGGAACGCCAACGATCAGGGCGACAAAAACAAAGGTGAAAATGACAACAATAACGGAGCTCGCTGAAGCGAGTGAAGCGGAAAAGCATGCGGCGTACCTTGATGCCTCCCAGCAGCGCAGCTTATTTTTGGGATTCGCTTTGAGAGTCCTTAAAAGTGACTCTACAATGAAAGAGCATGTGGCGTACCTTGATGCCTCCCAGCAGCGCTGCTTATTTTTTAGATTCGCTTTGAGAGTCCTTAAAAGTGACTCTTTCATGAAAGAGCATGCGGCATACCTTGATGCCTCCCAGCAGCGCTGCTTACTTTTGGGATTCGCTTTGAGAATCCTTAAAAGTGACTCTTCAATGAAAGAGCATGTGGCGTACCTTGATGCCTCCCAGTAGCGCTGCTTATTTTTGGGATTCGCTTTGAGAATCCTTAAAAGTGACTCTTCAATGAAAGAGCATGTGGCGTACCTTGATGCCTCCCAGCAGCGCTGCTGACTGCTCTGGATTCTTAATCTCTGAAAGAGGGAAAAAGGAAAGGATGGGAGATAACAGAGGGAGCACAGCAGGGGATGAAAGGCTTCTGAGGCACCTGGCTCGAATGACTAGCGTTTGCCCAAACAAAAAGAAGCATCAGCAGGGGGGGGATGGGATGTTACATATGGGCACGGCAGATGTGAGAGGGCAGCGAGACATGGTCTCACCACAAGCAGGGAGAGGCACAATACGAGCAAGTGTTGACTTAAATGAGGCGCCTGAAAAAGGCCAGCAGGAGCAGGAGGACCGGAAAAGTAGTGAAGGGCATAGGAGTGAGCATGCCAACATGCTGACACGGATCTCACCTGGATGTGCGTCTGAGAGCTCTTTGATGAGTGTGAAGAGCACCTCCTGTGGTTCAACAGTGCGTGGCAAGACATGGCAATGCAGGGCAAGACATGGCAATGCAGGGCAAGACATGGCAATGCAGGGCAAGACATGGCAATGCAGGGCAAGACATGGCAATGCAGGGCAAGACATGGCAATGCAGGGCAAGACATGGCAATGCAGGGCAAGACATGGCAATGCAGGGCAAGACATGGCAATGCAGGGCAAGACATGGCAATGCAGGGCAAGACATGGCAATGCAGGGCAAGACATGGCAATGCAGGGCAAGACATGGCAATGCAGGGCAAGACATGGCAATGCAGGGCAAGACATGGCAATGCAGGGCAAGACATGGCAATGCAGGGCAAGACATGGCAATGCAGGGCAAGACATGGCAATGCAGGGCAAGACATGGCAATGCAGGGCAAGACATGGCAATGCAGGGCAAGACATGGCAATGCAGGGCAAGACATGGCAATGCAGGGCAAGACATGGCAATGCAGGGCAAGACATGGCAATGCAGGGCAAGACATGGCAATGCAGGGCAAGACATGGCAATGCAGGGCAAGACATGGCAATGCAGGGCAAGACATGGCAATGCAGGGCAAGACATGGCAATGCAGGGCAAGACATGGCAATGCAGGGCAAGACATGGCAATGCAGGGCAAGACATGGCAATGCAGGGCAAGACATGGCAATGCAGGGCAAGACATGGCAATGCAGGGCAAGACATGGCAATGCAGGGCAAGACATGGCAATGCAGGGCAAGACATGGCAATGCAGGGCAAGACATGGCAATGCAGGGCAAGACATGGGAATGCAGGGCAAGACATGGCAATGCAGGGCAAGACATGGAATGCAGGGCAAGACATGGCAATGCAGGGCAAGACATGGCAATGCAGGGCAAGACATGGCAATGCAGGGCAAGACATGGCAATGCAGGGCAAGACATGGCAATGCAGGGCAAGACATGGCAATGCAGGGCAAGACATGGGAATGCAGGGCAAGACATGGGAATGCAGGGCAAGACATGGCAATGCAGGGCAAGACATGGCAATGCAGGGCAAGACATGGCAATGCAGGGCAAGACATGGCAATGCAGGGCAAGACATGGCAATGCAGGGCAAGACATGGCAATGCAGGGCAAGACATGGCAATGCAGGGCAAGACATGGCAATGCAGGGCAAGACATGGCAATGCAGGGCAAGACATGGGAATGCAGGGCAAGACATGGGAATGCAGGGCAAGACATGGCAATGCAGGGCAAGACATGGCAATGCAGGGCAAGACATGGCAATGCAGGGCAAGACATGGCAATGCAGGGCAAGACATGGCAATGCAGGGCAAGACATGGCAATGCAGGGCAAGACATGGCAATGCAGGGCAAGACATGGCAATGCAGGGCAAGACATGGCAATGCAGGGCAAGACATGGGAATGCAGGGCAAGACATGGCAATGCAGGGCAAGACATGGGAATGCAGGGCAAGACATGGCAATGCAGGGCAAGACATGGCAATGCAGGGCAAGACATGGCAATGCAGGGCAAGACATGGCAATGCAGGGCAAGACATGGGAATGCAGGGCAAGACATGGCAATGCAGGGCAAGACATGGCAATGCAGGGCAAGACATGGCAATGCAGGGCAAGACATGGGAATGCAGGGCAAGACATGGGAATGCAGGGCAAGACATGGCAATGCAGGGCAAGACATGGCAATGCAGGGCAAGACATGGGAATGCAGGGCAAGACATGGGAATGCAGGGCAAGACATGGGAATGCAGGGCAAGACATGGGAATGCAGGGCAAGACATGGGAATGCAGGGCAAGACATGGCAATGCAGGGCAAGACATGGGAATGCAGGGCAAGACATGGGAATGCAGGGCAAGACATGGGAATGCAGGGCAAGACATGGCAATGCAGGGCAAGACATGGCAATGCAGGGCAAGACATGGCAATGCAGGGCAAGACATGGCAATGCAGGGCAAGACATGGCAATGCAGGGCAAGACATGGCAATGCAGGGCAAGACATGGCAATGCAGGGCAAGACATGGCAATGCAGGGCAAGACATGGCAATGCAGGGCAAGACATGGCAATGCAGGGCAAGACATGGGAATGCAGGGCAAGACATGGGAATGCAGGGCAAGACATGGCAATGCAGGGCAAGACATGGCAATGCAGGGCAAGACATGGCAATGCAGGGCAAGACATGGCAATGCAGGGCAAGACATGGCAATGCAGGGCAAGACATGGGAATGCAGGGCAAGACATGGGAATGCAGGGCAAGACATGGCAATGCAGGGCAAGACATGGCAATGCAGGGCAAGACATGGCAATGCAGGGCAATGCAGGGCAAGACATGGCAATGCAGGGCAAGACATGGCAATGCAGGGCAAGACATGGCAATGCAGGGCAAGACATGGCAATGCAGGGCAAGACATGGCAATGCAGGGCAAGACATGGGAATGCAGGGCAAGACATGGGAATGCAGGGCAAGACATGGGAATGCAGGGCAAGACATGGGAATGCAGGGCAAGACATGGGAATGCAGGGCAAGACATGGCAATGCAGGGCAAGACATGGGAATGCAGGGCAAGACATGGGAATGCAGGGCAAGACATGGGAATGCAGGGCAAGACATGGCAATGCAGGGCAAGACATGGCAATGCAGGGCAAGACATGGGAATGCAGGGCAAGACATGGCAATGCAGGGCAAGACATGGGAATGCAGGGCAAGACATGGGAATGCAGGGCAAGACATGGGAATGCAGGGCAAGACATGGCAATGCAGGGCAAGACATGGGAATGCAGGGCAAGACATGGGAATGCAGGGCAAGACATGGCAATGCAGGGCAAGACATGGCAATGCAGGGCAAGACATGGGAATGCAGGGCAAGACATGGGAATGCAGGGCAAGACATGGCAATGCAGGGCAAGACATGGCAATGCAGGGCAAGACATGGGAATGCAGGGCAAGACATGGCAATGCAGGGCAAGACATGGCAATGCAGGGCAAGACATGGCAATGCAGGGCAAGACATGGGAATGCAGGGCAAGACATGGCAATGCAGGGCAAGACATGGCAATGCAGGGCAAGACATGGCAATGCAGGGCAAGACATGGCAATGCAGGGCAAGACATGGGAATGCAGGGCAAGACATGGCAATGCATTGAGACACATGGCAAACACAAGACACGCGCGAACAGAATGCCTCTTTAGAATTCTTAGAAATATTCCACAAGAACCTCCAGTGCATCAGCAACACAAGGCACATACGAACAAAAGGTTTCTGAAAAGGGAGGAAACGAGAGAGACACGCGCGAGGACAGAATAGTTGCAGAGAGGAGAGGTAATGAGAGGCTTAAGTAGCAGGTTTCATTTCATGGCAGCAGAGGGGGCTGAGATGCTCATGGCAGCAGAGAGAGTCGTGATGGCAGATGTGTCATAGCACAATACACATAGCAGAGCAGAGCACAGTACAGCACAGAAAAGCAGAGCAGAGCACACCACAGCGCAGAAAAGGAGAGCTGAGCACAGCACAGAAAAGCAGAGCAGAGTGTACCTGCTGCTCCGAAGCATGCCTGAGTAACGCTCTCAAGTGGGGAACCACAATAAGAGCATCGGAGACAGCAGAGGCAGAGGAGGCAGAGGAGCGAGCAGGCGCAGAGAGGATGGTGGAGGGCAGCGAGTGCACCGATGGCAGGGAGGCCCGACTGGACGGCTGCTAGGAGAGATGGGTGGGTGAAGCATGAACAGTAGAGACAGAGAGTTGTTTATACGGCCCAGGAGACGGGGGAGAGAGAGGATGGTGGAGGGCAGCGAGTGCACCAAAAGCAGGGATGCTCGGCTGGAAGGCTGCAGGGAGGAATGGGGGGTGAAGCATGAACAGTAAGGCAAGAAAAAGAGTTGTTTAGGCAGTCCAAGAAGCAAGGGTAGAGAAGAGGACGGTGGAGGGCAGAGAGGATTCTGGTGGAGGGCAGCGAGGATTCTGGTGGAGGGCAGCGAGGATTCTGGTGGAGGGCAGCGAGGATTCTGGTGGAGGGCAGCGAGGATTCTGGTGGAGGGCAGCGAGTGCATAGAAGGTAGGGAGGCTGCACAGGTCGGTGCGGGGAGGGTGAGGCGGTGGGTGAGGATGAGAGAGAACGAGAGGGTGGATGTTTTAGGTCGAATAAGAATGCAGAGAGGATCGTAGGGAGAATGTACAGATGGCAGGGATGCTCAACTAAATAGATGAGTGTGTTGCTGCAGGGATGGTTGGTGAACTCGGATGGGACAGAACTAGGGTAACTAGGGCAGGGTGTACCTTCTTTGACTTTTGAGACATCTCAAAACTAGGGCGTTTCTAGGGCAGGGTGTACCTGGTTTGACTTTCGAGATGTCTCAAAAATAGGGCGTTTCTAGGGCAGGGAGTACCTGTTGGTTTGACTTTTGAGGCATCTCAAAACTAGGGCGTTTCTAGGGCAGGGCGTACCTGGTTTGATATGCTTTGGAGCATGAAGGAGAGGGAGGGCATGGAGGAGGGCGGCAGCAGGGAGCGAGCGAGGGAGGCGGAGGAGAAGGAGGAGGAGGAAAGGACGACACCCTTCACTGGCCTGAGGGACGCCACAGACGGGCTCTGATTGGTGGAGCAGGCGGGAAGAGAAGGGGGGGTAGACGTGGGGGGAGAACGGGGGAAGAAGGGGAAACGGCTTTTGAGGTGTCTCAAAGGACAACACCTTTATGGGCCTGAGGGACGCCACGGACGGACTCTGATTGGTGGAGAGGAGAGGGGAGTATGGAAAAAGGGGGAACGGGATGGTGGATGTGGGAAATGGTGGGGGGAAAGGGAAGGGGGAGGGAGGAGGGAATGAAAGGATAGGATGGAGTATGAGAGAAGTGAAACTCCTTGGTAATCACTTTTGAGAATTCTCAAAAGAGAAACAGCAGATATATATTGAGGGCCTACTGGTGATTCAGAGGCAAGCTTGTGGGCGTGAGTAGCGGAGCGGGCGGAGAGGGGTGCGGGGAGGACGGGAGGACGGGGGGAAGAGATTTGGGAGACAGTGGGAGGGAGGGGGTCCGAAAGTAGCAAGCCAAGGCGAAGGGACAAGACAAGTAGAGGTGTGTGCAACAGGGAGACAGAGACACACGCAGGTAGTGAGAGAGAGGAGCACATTAGCGCGCATGACACGTGGGCTGGACAGACACAGTAGAGTTGTAGTGTTTCTAGATAACAATAATTAAAACAAGAAACATTAAGGCTGTAATATTTGGGTTACGAGCACTGTAAGACGGGGAAAGGAACGCAAACACACCGATGGCTGGGTGCGAGACGATGAGACGGACGACCGCCGATGCAACAACTGCTGCTGCTGCTGCTGCTGCTGCTGCTGCTGCTGCTGCAACAGAAGCTGCATTTGCTGCTGCTGGTTCTGCAGCTGCTGCCTTTGTAGCAGGCTTTGCTGCTGCTGCTGCTGTGCGTTGAGGTGTCTCCTCGTGCGAGGAGTCACAAGCAACCCTGAACCTGCTCCCCCACCTGCTGCTGCTGGTGCTGCTGCTGCAGCTGGTGTTGTGGGAGTGGAGTGGGCCGAAGTGGGAGAGGAGGAGACCTGATGGAAGAAGGGGTCCGATGGAAGGGAGAAAATGGGGCAAGAAAGAGAGAGCATGTGAGTGTGCGTGCATGCATGCATGTGAGTGTGCGTGGCTGTGTGTGCATGTGTGTGCGCGTGTGTGTGTATGCGCGCATGCGTGTGTCAGTGTGTGTGCGTGCGTTTGCAAGTGTGCATGGGGATGCACGTGCGTGCATGCACTCCTGCGTGCGCGCGTGTGCGCGCGCTCATGTGTGCGAGTTAGGAGGAAAGAGGAGATAAGTCGGAGCACAGGCAGCAATAGGCAGTCCACAACACTGGCAGTCATAATAACTCTTATCCTGCTCTTCACCTGAAGTGTCATCTCATTTTAACATTCATCTGAGCTCTCACCTCATTCCAGTATTCACCTGCACTGAAGTCCGCCGAGTGCCCTGCTGCCCCAGCTGCACCTTCACCAATCCACCCGCCCCTGCTGCTGCTACAGCCGCTGCTGTACCCACTCTTGCTGCCCCTGTCCCTGTCCCTGCTGCTGCTGCTGCTGCCCCTGGCACAGACGCAATTGGATTCCCTTTTGAGGGAGTGAGGGGAGCAGCAGAGATGAGGGAGGAGGAGGAGGACGAGGAGTGGAGGGAGGGGAGGGGGCCCGAGGAGGAGGAGGATGTGGAGGAGGTACGAGGGGAGGGTGCTGCTGCAGCGGACAGCGGCCCGCTTGCAGACGCCATGGAATCCTGTGCAGGGAGAGAGAACGGCAGACAGGAACAAGGTGACTTTTGAGTCGACTCAAAAGGCAGCGAGCAGCGGCCCGCTTGCAGACGCCATGGATTCCTGTGCAGGGAGAGAGAACGGCAGACAGGAAAACACGAAAGGAGGAGAGAGACTGAATGACAAGGGGCCACATCTGACAGACGGAGATGGGATGGGAGCAAGGAGAGGAGGAGGAGGTTTGGGGACGGATGTAAAGAGAGTAAAGAAAGATGGAGCATGAAGGTAAGAAAGCCACACCAATGTTTCGCCTCTTCTTTCTTTCCTTCACCCACCTTTCTGAAACAAGGGAGGTGGGAGGACCCAGCAGCAGCAGCAGCAGCAGCAGCAGCAGCAGGAGGAGACTTCTGAGGCGCCTCAAAAGTCGTCTCACAGGCAAGAGGCATATTTCCAGTTTTCTTCCTTTAAAACATACCTTTCTGAAGGAAGGGAGGTGGGAGGACCCAGCAGCAGCAGCAGGCGCCCCATGGGAGGGCGTGGGAGGGCGGTTGGGCGGCACTATGCCCCCTCCAGCAGCCGGCTGTTGTTGGCCTGGCGGGCGTTGCATGAGCGAGCTGCGCAGCACAATGGGCGCCAGGCCCATGCTCTCCTCCTCGTCGTCCGAGTCGTCTGTCGTCACTGAGAACCGCCCCTTCTGCTGCACGCCTGCCCGCCCTGCCACTGTTGCTCCCCCTCCTCCTCCTGCCCCTCCCCCACCCCCTCCTCCTCCTCCTCCTCCTCCTCCTCCTCCTCCTCCTCCTCCTCCTCCTCCTCCTCCTCCTCCTCCTCCTCCTCCCCCTCCTCCTCCTCCTCCTCCTCCTCCTCCTCCTCCTCCTCCTCCTCCTCCTCCTCCTCCTCCTCCTACTCCTCCTCCTCCTGCTCCCCCTCCTCCCCTCTCCTCTTTCCCCTTCTCCTCCCGCCCTCTCAATTCCCTGGACCCACCTCCCTCCTTGCTCCTCTCCTCCCTCCTCTCCTCCCTCCTCTTCTCCTCTCGCACCCTCTCCTCCTTAGGCTTCCCCAGTTCACGGGAAAGCACCCCTCCTTCCCTCGGGCCCGCCTTCTCATCTCTCGTCCGTGTCTCCTTCCCTCGCTCTCCCCTCACTCTCTCCTCTCTCGCTCGCTCCTCTCTCCCCCTCTCCTCCTTCCCCTTCTCCTCTCTCCCCCTCTCCACCTTCCCCCTTTCATCTCTCCTCCGCTCCCTCTCCTCCTCTCTCACCCGCTCCACCCCCCACCTCTCCTCCTTTCCCCCCTCCTCTCTCCCTCGCCCCTCCCGCACCTCTGTGAACCTGCCTGTGGT
The DNA here is from genome assembly GCA_948144175.1 of Closterium sp. NIES-65. Taxonomy (NCBI): domain Eukaryota; kingdom Viridiplantae; phylum Streptophyta; class Zygnematophyceae; order Desmidiales; family Closteriaceae; genus Closterium; species Closterium sp. NIES-65. Next base: position 148,331 of record CANXME010002569.1, read on the forward strand.
TCCACCTGGGCCTCTATGAACAGTAAAGCCCCCGCCCCCTGTGGACTCATGTGGGGAGGGCGTACCTGGTGCAGGCTGTATCTGGCCGGAATAGGTCTTCACAGGAGGAGCGCCTCTGCTTGAAAGGGAAGCAGCAAATGAGCCTGCACCAGATGCACCTCCTGTGTTTACGGACAAGGCAGCAGGCGCAGCAACAGAACCACCCGTACGGGCAGCTGGGGCAGAACCGGAATCAGCACCAGCAACGGCACCAGCAGTAATGGCGGCGGCGGCAGCAGCAGCAGGGGGGTTGTCGGCAGGAAGAGAAGCAGCAGAGGTGGTGGCGGGAGCAGCAGCAGTGGCCGGGAGGGAGGAGGTCCCAGAGGGGTGTGTATAGGCAGCAGCAGGGAGAGGAGAGCCGTCCTCGAAATCCGATGGGTCGTTTGCAGTCTCGAATGTGAAGCGCGATGGCAGCTTCCCCACACGAGATGCCTTGGCGCCTGCATGCCTGCTCGCTCAGGGAGCAAAGGGGGGCACCGGGGGGCACAGAGTGGGCACAGGGGGGTAAATGCGGGGAAAGGCCGGCGCTGAGGAGGACAGGGGCACAGGGGGCGCAGAGGGGCACAAGGGGGCGCAGGGAGGTGCAGCGGGGCACAGGGGGGCGGCGGATGACAGCGGAAAGGGGCGCATTGGGGAAGTGAGCGAATAGAGGAGTAGGTAGTTAGGGGTGGGGAGGGGGGAGATAGGGAGGGGTAAAGGAGGGGGAGGGGGAAGGGAGGGGGAAGGAGAGGGGAGGGGGGGCGGAGGGGAAGAGGAATAGGAAGAGAGGAGGGAAGTGGGAAGAGTGAATAAGAAAGGGCACAAAGCATGGAGGCATGGACACACACACGACCATGTCCACGCAACAATTGGTAACCATAACATCACATTTCCCAGCTCTGCTCAGCGAACGGAATACCCTATACCGCACACAACCACCACGTACCGCTCTGCATCGTCCTTCACCAAGAACTGGTCCACTACAATCACCCCGGCTGCTGCTGCAGCCTTGTCGCCCAACAGCGGCCCACTCTTCGCCTTTCCCCTCACCCCCCCCGCCTGCCCCTCCGCCCCCCCCAGGGGAACTCCCGCCTTCCCGTCCCCCCTCGCCCCAACCCCCGCTTCCCTCTCTCCCCGTCCTGTCACAACAGCTGCAAATGCCCCTTCTGCTCCTCCTCCTGCTCGTGCTACTGTTGCTGCTACTGCCCCTGTTGCTGGTCCGCGCGACAACCCAGAAACTCCAGCGACACCAGCACCAGGACCAGCAGCAGCAGCAGCCCCAGAAGCCCCTTTGTCTGGCAAAGGCCCGGACGACCAAGCTCTCCCAGCCAGATGTGCCGAGTCCCCCCCTGCTGTCTCTGCAACACAAGAGACAGCCCTGCCAACAGCCGGATATGCACCGCCACTGGCACCACCAGTTGCTGCAGCAGCAGCGGCCTCTTTTTCCACTCCCCCATCAACCTCAGCCACTGCTGCTGCGCCCGCTGCCCTTACCCCTAGCCCTTTGCTCTCTGCCCGTTGCCCCTTGCGCCAATCCTCCTCCGGACCCTCGTCCAGGGCAGGAAGAGGCCCGGACAGGAACTGCCTGGGGCGAGGCTCCTGGGAGGTAGCACCAGGGCGGGTGCTACCTGCACTAGATGAACCCCCATTGCTTATGGTGCCACCACCGCTGCTGCCACGGCTGCTGGTGCCAGTGGGCCCACCGGCAGCAGCAGCAGTCACAGAAGAAGCAGCTGCTGCGGCAGCAGATGCTGAAGTCGCAGCAGCAGAAGCAGCGATAGCGGCAACTGAGTCAGCAGCAGTAGCAGCAGCAGCTGTGGCGGACGGAGGAGCAGCAGCAGCAGGCAGAGGACCACTGACGCTGTCCAGCACCCGCCGACGATCCAACGGCCCTGATCCCTGCTTGGCCAAGCCTCGACTCGGCGCTGCTCCTGTTGCTTCTACTGGGCCTGCTACTGCGGCGGCGACGGCGGCGCCTGCAGGAGCGCCGGCTGCTGCCCTGCCGGCCGCTGACGAGGCGGAGGACGGCGGCCATGGGGAAACATCTATGTCGCTGTCGGACTGATCGCCTTCTATTACCTGGAACCTTCCTCTGCGATGGGAGCATGGAGCAGGTAGTGAACAGGTGGGGGTAGGACGTAAGATTCTTTTGTGTGTAGACTGGCCTTAAGAAAGCAGAAGAACAGGTGGGTAAGAAAGATGTGTAGAAGATTTTTAGTAATATGAAAACGGGTTGAATCCCAGAATGTGTGTGTTCTCCGATGACCAGAACAAGCCATCGAAGCAAATCTCTGGATTGAACGATTAAGGCATAAAACGAGTCAGCCCTGAATCAAATTAGCAGTTAATTGCGTGATGGGAGTTTTAAATGTTGAGTTTGATACCCTCAGAAAATGCTTACCGCGTGATAGGAGCTTTGGGCGGCATTCCGTCACAAAGAGATGACTTCAGCAGAGAATCCTTTGTCGCCGCAGCGACTTCTGCGGGATTTCAGTTATTGTCGTACCGCAACGACTAATTGCTTATTCGCGATAAATTAACTATGCAGCAGCAGCTGCACAATAAATAACAGGATTAAAAAGCCTCGTCCTTCAACACTAGAACTGGTCGCGTCGAAATGGAACTGGAAACAGCGCTATTGCTGGATGCGGAGCGCCTATTCCGACCCGCTATAGATAAGCCGCGAATAAGTCACCTATAGCTTCCGCATTAATATCTTAGTACGCCAAGGAGCACGCGAAAAAAGAAAGAGAGTCCTTCCTCCCGTTCGTAGGCCTGAGTAATCAGCAACCGTTAGCCTCTCTTGTGAGACACTTCCGCAAAACGCGGGAACCAGGTGGGGTGCGACCAACTGTTACGGGTGCAATGAATCGAAGTAGCGAGAATTGCACTAAGGTGTCAAAACGAGTACAAAGATGTGAGCGAAGGCATGAGCGAACATTTATACGCGAACATGCTAACGGTAACGCGGTGCTTGCGAGCTAGCTAGTGCTACGCTGGCAGCGAGGCTCGGGCTAGTCCCGAAGCGTAGGCCGACACGGCCGGGCCAGCAAGTGCGAGGTTTGGCAAAACAGTGCGCGCGAAGTTGGCGAAGTCCCATTAGCAGTAACGGGCGAACAACGGCTGTTGCTTTACGCGATGTAGTCGGGCTCCGTAAGGAATGCCGAGAAAATTCCTTACACCAACCCAGCAGTGTTAGATCATTCAGTAACTTGAGAAAATTGGGAACGACAAATGCCGAGGTTGTGCTGTGTACCAATCGGTCCATTTGAGATATTGAAAAATACCTACACTTGCACATCTTGCAAAGCAGCTTTAGTTATGTACAAAATACAAAATCCTGAACACACCTTCTGTATACTTACAATAAATATCTGGACTGTAGGTACAAAGGATCCTAACAACATTAAGCTCCTATCTGTTCTGATGGGGGATGTCCAGAGGTTCCGCTGCTGATGCAGAGCGTAGGAACGACCACAGGTGTTTGCATCAATATTTGGGTAATCCCAAAGAGTGGTCCAGGTGCAACTTTGGGCCATGAGGGAAGCGAATTATGGTAGTGGAGCGTAGATTAGACACATAAATCCACGAAAAAAACCTTATATTTTGGAACCATATGGAAGTAGGAGCAGGTGGCCTAGCATGTAGGAAGTAACAAGTCTAGTGTGAAAACCCAGCGCTGGAAGAATCAAGACTGGCCGTGCCAGGGAGATCTGTCAGAAGCTCCTTACACTCGCTCCCACCATCCCCTTCACCAAAAGATCGTTAAATGTAACCACATCGACTATTGCTTGGTTAACTGTAACCCCAACGTAGAAGGCCGAGGGATTATTGAACAGACCAGCATCGACCAAGAACCTTAAGGACCCGAGTGGCTTGTAAGGCGTAGTGAGCGCTGTGGATTGTGAGCCGGTGCAATTCCAAGTGCCTTTCACACGGTCGACCGTCACGTGGCAGGGAATGTTTGCCACATAGTAACCAGTGGCGCTCTCGTAGAAAGCGGGTAAGGTGGCATAGGCCTTTGGTGCTAGGCCTTCGAAGTGGAAGTCAAAGGAAATGTTTTGAAACTTATCTGTGCTGCAAGGGGAGAGGCGGAGGTGGGGGGGTTGGAGGCCAGGATTCGGAGGGTGTTGGACATGTGAGAATAAGCGAACAGGAAAAATGGATGATGCTAGAAGTGAAAAGAGTACAAGTAGTAAACCCTAGAATTGTGTACCCCCTATAGGCTAACCCACTGTAGCCTACACAAGTATAACATATATAATGTTTGACACACCCCCATAGGCAAAGTGGGGGAGAACAAGGGGTCACAAGACCAGTCAAGCAAAGCAAAGCAAGCTCAGGGTGGATCACAAAGTCACCACACAGTCCGAGCACAAGAGCAGGGCCAGAGGCCAGTTCACATGCAGGAGTACAGACATATATATAAAACTAGACAAGCAAGAGCAGGTATATTATATGTCACAGTACAAGTAAAGTCAAGAGGAGAGCAAGTGAGGCAAGACAGACACAAGACCCAGCTGGGTGCAAAAGCGCTGATGATCACAAGGCGCGAGTGCCTTGGTGAACACATCAGCAGTGTTGGCCTCAGAGGCCACGTACGCAAGTCGCAACTGACCACGCTGCTGCAGCTCACGAGCAAGGAAGTAGCGGAGAGCAATGTGCTTCGTTCTGTGCTCCAAGCGCTGCTCTCGACACAAGGCCAGCATGGCCTTGTTGTCTACGTACAGCACTAGAGGAGAACGAGGCGGCTCTCAAAGGTCAGTCAGCAGGTAGGTGAGCCAGCGAAGCTCCTGTGCAGCCATGGCCCCGGCGTAGATCTCAGCCTCACAACTGGAGCCGAGAACCGAAGACGAGCGAGTAGACCGCCACGAGACAGAGCCGGAACCAAGGCTGAAGGTGTAACCCTGTGACGACCGCTGCGTAGCCTGGTCGTCAGCCCAAGAAGCGTCCGCGTGGCCGGTAAGGACCACTGGACTCCGCCCTCCAAGCACTAGCCCCATGCCCGACGTACTGCACAGGTAGCGCAATACCCTCTTCGCTGCAGCCATGTGCTCTGGTCTGTGTCTCCCAGGAGCAACATAGCGTGCAAGAATGCTCAGAGGATATGCAAGGTCAGGTCGTGTGCAGGTCATCAGGTACATGAGGCAGCCAACAAGCTTTGCATACAGACCACTCGACTCTACGGACTCATCCGAAGGCAGAGCTGAGAGTGAGTGGCGAGTAGGCAGAGGAGTGGCCTGAGGCGAGGAGTACGTGAAGCCGAAGCGCTGAAGGACCTGCTGCACCATGTGTGACTGAGTCAAGGTAATGGTGCGGCGTGCTCTATCCCGAGTGATCTGCAAGCCAAGGTAGCTGCGCAGTTCACCCAGGTCTGTGCACGTGTGTCTCTTCAGCAGTTCGGACTTCACGTAGGCGAGTCCAGCAGTGTCCGCTGTGGCAAAGACCAAGTCGTCGACGTACACGAGGATGTAGAACGGCGGCAGTGAAGTGTCGGTGCGCAGAAACAGCGACGGGTCAGCAGTAGAAGGAGCAAACCCAAGAGCCGCAAGCGTAGTCCTCAGTGTGTCGTGCCACTCACGCGGTGCCTGGCGGAGACCGTAGACTGGCCGTCGGAGGCTCCACTGGGTGCCAGGAGGGAAAGTCCCAGTGAAGCCAGGTGGACGGCGCAGCCAGATCTCCTCGTGCAGGCTACCCTGCAGGAACGCAGTGCTGAAGTCGAGAGAGTGAAGCTCGTAGTCGCGCTGAGCGGCTATGTGCAGCAGCACCCGAAGAGTGGTCATCTTCGGGGTGGGAGAGAAGGTCTGAAAGTAGTCAACTCCCTGCCGCTGACTGAAGCCACGAGCAACGTACCGCGCCTTGAAGACAGGTGGAGAGCCCGGCGGCCGCTTCACCCGGAAGATCCACATGCCACTGACGATGTTCGCCCCAGGAGGGGGAACTGCGTCAACGTAGGTGCCTGTGGACTTCCAGGAAGCCATCTCTGCATCCATAGCTGCCTGCCACTGAGAGGAGTAGGGACCCTCTACGGCCTCCGCGTAAGAACGCGGAGTCGGGATGTCTAGTGCATCCGGGTCTCCCTCAGGGGCAAGCAGTACAGACGCGAGATGAGGTGAAGCAGCCGCTAGACACTGTAACTCCTCCTGTCTGTCCTCTAGGACGTCCGTGCCAAGAGCACACTCACCCCCGACGGACGGAGGACAGACAGACGCAGACTCAGCAACAAGACCAGCAGCGTAGTCGAGACGACAGCGAGCAGCAAAGTCAACGAGCTCAGCGTCTAGAGCAGACGCAGCAGTGGACTCAAAAGAGGGGTCAGTGACGACAGTAGCAAGCAGACGCGTGACAGTAGGACTGGCAGCGCGAAGAGAGTCCGACTCAGGGTCGGCAAGCCCAGGAAGAGAGGACTCAGGAGGAGAAGGCAAAGGGGCACGCAGAGGAGCAGTGGACGGACGCAGAGACATCCGGTGCGTGCCAGGGACAGGAGGAGGACGCTGACGCGAACCGCGACCACTAGCGCGAGCAGCACGAACAGGCGACGCGGGACGAGACGCAGGCTCACGACGCTCAGCAAGACCTCCAGTAGGACCAGTGTAAGGAGAGGGAGCAGGCAGAGGAGAGGAAGGCTCCAACAGTGACTGCGACTGGACAGGCTGTGGACTCTCTACCGAAGGAGAAAGACCAAGAACCTGCTGCTCCCGGCGAGACGCAGCAGCAGGAGAAACCCCAGGCTCAGCAGCTCCAGACGCAGCACCCCCAGGCTCAGCAGCTCCCGACCCAGCACCCCCAGACCCATCACCTCCAGGCACAGCACCCCCCGGCTCAGCACCCCCAGGCTCCGCACCCTCCGCAGTAGCACCCGCAGGCCCAGTACCCCCAGCAGTAGCACCCCCAGGCTCAGCACCCCCGCGCACAGCACCCTTAGAGTCAGCACCCCCAGGCTCAGCACCCGCAGCAGCACCAGAGTCACCTGTAACCTCGACCGGGTCAACGGCGTCTACCTGGGACACACCTGAGGGGGCAGGAACCTGAGGGGGGAGGGGGTCTACCGGGGGGGGAACCGGTACAAGGAAGTCCGGGGGAGGGGGGAGGGAAGGAGTGCGGTAGGGGAAGAGACGGTAGAAGGGGACTGACTCGTCGAACGTGACGTCCTGGGAGGACAGAACACGACGAGAGGAGGGGTGGTAAAACTGCCACCCTGGGGCGTCAGTGGGGAAGCCAAGGAAGACACAGGGAGCAGCACGAGGGGACAGCTTGTCCGCAGACAAGTCGCGGACAAACGCCCGAGATCCCCAGACACGGAACACAGACGCATCGCCAACCTTCCCTGTCCACAGCAAGGCTGGGGACATCGCAGGCCGAGAGACCCGGGGGTGAAGGTTGAGCTGATGCGCCGCGTACCTCACCGCAAACGGCCACAGAAAATGGGGGGCAGCCGCATGCATCATGGACGTACGAGCGACATCCATGACCATGCCAATGCGGCGCTCAGCAATCCCATTTTGCTGTGGTGAGTCCGGAAGCGTGAAGGACTGGCGGATGCCTCGCGCACGACAGTAGGCACGCAGAAGGCCAGAGGAGAACTCTCCGCCTCTGTCCGAGTGCAGACGCAGAACAGGAACGTCCGAGCCGAAGCTCTTCCTGAGCTGGAGACGAGCCTCGCGGATCCAGTCGATCAGCACCTCAGTGACCTCACCCTTGCTGCGCAAGGGGAGGACTGTGGTGTAACGCGAGTAGTCGTCAACCACCAACAGGAAGTAGCGCTCGTAACCCTGCCCACGGACGGGGGCTGGGCCCCACACATCCATGTGAAGCGTCTGCAGGGGAGCCTCTGTCGGGGGGAAGTGGGAGGAGTGAGGAGTAGCCCGGAGGCGACCCTCGACACAGGGGACACAGGAAGGTCCTGGCCCGGAGGGGAGAGGAGGGAGAGACTGGGGAAGACCAGAGACAAGGACACGGGAAGCCATGCTCCGAAGACGGGGCAAGGAGGGGTGGCCAAGACGGTGGTGCCACAGGAGAGTCTCGTGAGACAGGAGGCGACAAGTACAGGGGGCAGACTCAGGACCAGACCTGGACGCAGCAGCAAACACCTGACCCGACGCTGCTACCTGACCGGACGCGGGGACAGGAGGAGACTCAGTGGTCAGGGTGTAGAGGCTCGACCCCGGCCGACGCGAGAACGTGGCCAGGTGCCGGCCTGTGCGTGCGTCCGTGCAGTGGGTCACCCGCTGACTCGCAGGAGTGAACTGGTGAACCCCCGCATCCTGTAGGTCTGCACCACTCACCAAGTTCGTCGAGAACGAGGGGAGGTACAGGCCAGACAGGGTGCCCGAGGGGGCAGCCGGACACGGGAGGACAGTGGAGAAGTGAGCAAGGACAGGACCCCCAGAGGGGTCAGCCAGGGAGACTGCAACCGGCCGACCAAGCGGCGTGAGTGTGGTGCGGTCCCGAAAGAAGGAGCGAGAAGCCCCAGAGTCAAGTGTAAAGGTGAGGGAGGCCGAAGCCAACGCGGTACCTGAGAGCGCAGCCTCACCCGCACCTGAGAAAGCAGACTCACTAGCACCTAGAGCAGCAGCCGCACCTGTACCTGGAGCAGGAGACTCACTAGCACCCAGAGCAGCAGCCTCACCAGTAGCTAGAGCAGCAGGTCCTATACCTGGGGCAGGCGGGACGCACAGGTGACCGGCACGGTCAGCACTAGTAGGCAATGCATACATGGCAGTGAGAATAGCATCATAGTCAAGAGCATATATATCTACCCTCTGCCTAAGCAACTCCACCCAGTCGGGAAGCTCAGCCTCGTCGCCAAACACGGTACGCCAGGCGTCGCTCAGACGGGCGAAGCAGCGGGACGGTGTATGACTACGTGTCCCACAAGGCTGACCAGTCCGAGTACCAGTGCGAATCACGTAAGAGCAGCGAACAGCACTGAGAGACCCTCCACTCTGAGCGTACCACTCACGAAGCTGGCGAGGCGTGAGAGACACGCGAGAGGGTCGCGGGAGCTGCATCTGGCCGCCACCACGAGTAGAAGCAGCAGGAGTGGTAGTAGGAGTAGCGTCGCCACCCCTACAGCCCCAACCAGCGTACCACTCACGCAGCTGCTGGGGCGTGAGGGACTCACGCCGGCGTCGCTGGGGCTGCATTTGGCTCCGCAAGTAGAAGCAGGAGCAGGACTAGCAGCAGGGAGGCAGGCAGCCAGGCAAGCCAAAAGGCAGGCAGGCAGGCAAGCAGGCGACGCGCAGCGTGCTAGCAGGGCAAGAGCTCACCAGTGGTGGGAAGAGTAGGCTCGGCGACTCAGCGGCTTGGCAGCTCGGCGGCTCGGCGGCTCGGGCGACTCGGGCGGCTCGGCGGCAAGGCGGCTCAGCAGCAACTGCAGCTCAGCAGCTCGGTGACTCGGCGGCTCGGCGGCAGGGCGGCTCGGCAGCAACTGCAGCTCAGCAGCTCAGCGACCCGGCGGCTCGGCGGCAGGGCGGCTCGGCTGTGGGGCGGCTCGGCTGCTGCAGGTGAGCGGCTCGGCTGCTGCAGTGGGAGAGGAAGGAGGAGGAGAAGCAGGGGAGGCCACACACCTGCCACCCCTCTGCTGGCCTCTCTCAGGTCGCCTCGACAGGCGACGGGAAAAGGGGGGGGGGGGGGTGGTGGGGGCCGGTAGGTGCAGCGGCGGGGCCAGCAGGTGCAGTTGCGGGGCCGGTAGAAGGGGACGGCAAAAGCCGTCAGGAGGGGACGGCGGGGCCGTCAGGAAGGGACGGCGGGGCCGTCACGAAGGGACGGCGGGGCCGTCAGGAGGTGACCGGGCCGCGACGGGGGCAGGCGGCGGGGCCGCGTAAGGGCCTGGGCGGGGCCGCGACAGAGCCGTCGGCGGGGCCGCGTGAAAGCTGTGGCGGGGCCGCGTAGAAGCCGGGGCGGGGCCGCGCAAGAGCAGGCGGCGGGGCCGCGAAGGAGCCGGGGCGGGGCCGCGTGAGAGCAGGCGGCGGGGCCGCGACAGAGAGGGCGGCGGGGCCGCGTCAGTGAAGGCGGCGGGGCCGCAGGGGAAATGGCGACCCGAGGGGTCGCTAAAAAAAAAGATCGCGCCTCGGGGGGCGCTTCGGTGGGCCCAAAAAAAAAACGGTCCGTAGAAGGACCCGCTCTATACCATGTGAGAATAAGCGAACAGGAAAAATGGATGATGCTAGAAGTGAAAAGAGTACAAGTAGTAAACCCTAGAATTGTGTACCCCCTATAGGCTAACCCACTGTAGCCTACACAAGTATAACATATATAATGTTTGACAGGACAGAGAGATAAGCGGTCAACAGAATCGGTGCTGCAAGACCAGTCAATGCTAACATTCAGTATAGATAATCAGAACATTCCGCAATTCGCTGCCGCTAGTGCTGGAACCTTGACGTTGTTAAGCGTGATAAAAAGTACAAAATGAAGTGATCAGATCGGTGTGGCGCTTACACTTCCGCAAATAGAGAACTTCTAATTCAGGTTTTAGAGTACGAAATTTTCGCCAGGCATAGTACGAAATTTAGAGGCAATCGTAGCCATTGCTTGGTCTGCGCGTGATACACCATAGAAGGTAAGGATGTTAAGAAGCACGAAAGGATGACAGTTATCGACGATTGACATTCGTCCTGCCAACGAGATTACAATGCGGCGTGCAACAAGACAGTCTGGCGCGCAAAAAGTCAGCGCGGCGAAGTGCAGCGCAACAACACATTGCGACAAGCAACGAGTGAGGCGTACAGAGTGTTGGAGGCTTGGAGCAGATGACGGCCGGCGATGGCGCTGCATGTGAGCGAAAGCAGCACTGCACGCAGAAAACGACTCGGTTTAGAGAATGGTATCATGAAAAAAAAGGGAATACGGTAAAAACAGAATTTGTTGAACGTTTAGCCTCTGACCTAGAACGTTTAAAACGTCAAGCTTTAATTTCCAACCTAGCTCGAGGCAGAGGTCTGTCAGAATCCCAACCACTAGACAATTGGGATAAAAGGGCTTGTTTCAGTAGCGGGTCAGTGCGCCCATAACCCCCCAGGCAAACGCGCCTGTAACCCCCCCTAGAATCGATCGAGGATCTCACAGTGTAGCTCTACTGACACCCCCCCACACTGGGAGGCCCAGGACTGAGCACAGTGGCAACGGCCAACATGTGCAGACACCGGGATTCGAACCCGAGACCGCTCTGATACCATGTCAGAATCCCAACCACTAGACCATTAGGATTAAAAAAAAAAATTGTGTAGCGGGTAAGTGCGCCCATAACCCCCATGCCAACGTGCCTGTAACCCTTCCCTAGGATCAATCGGGGATCACCAGTGGACCTCTGACAAGGTCTTGCGCACATACTTCGTGGAACAAAAATCGCAAGAGGGGGGAAGGGATCCAGAGCGACCAAAAATATGCTGGCAATGGCGCTGAGGTACTCACTAGCGAGGACAATCGCGGGTCGAAGAGACGTGTGTGTCATGGCAGGGAAGTATTACTGCTGATAGAAGTTTATGGCGGCACTTCTCAGTGCGACTACGGAGGCTCGAAGTGACGGATAAGATAATAGGCAAAGGACGGCTGACTTCCCAATCTATAATAGCAGTGGCACGGACAGAACTGAGGAGCATCATCGCTCCGCGCTGTGCGGCAGAACAGCATGGAACGGGGAACGCCAAACTACCGTGAAAGGTTGCTGTACAGTATAACTAGTGGCTATTTTGGCGCCAAGTACCGTATTCTCCCGGATAAAACACCCCCCCGTAATTGTACACCCCCGGGTAGCTTATACAGGGTGGGTGTTATATCCGACCCCGTTAGTACTATACCCCCCTTTTTGGGGCGATTCTCTATAACACCCCCTTTTCTTATAAATTCCTATTATAGCTGTTATCGAGTCCGATTCCTTACAGGACGATATCGCGAAAATCACTCCCTAGAAGAAATTTCGCATGTACTTTCACTTAGAATCAGCCGAGATATCCCCCCTCCCACAATCTCGCTGTCGCCACGCTGGTGAATCCCAAAATCTCGCTGTCGCCACGCTGGCGAATCTTCCATTGCAAGTGGTCCAAGAGGTAAAGTGGCCCAAGTGGCCCACAATATTCTCGTACTCGGTTTTGCGGCATTGATCGACAATCTTGAAGTGAAGTCAGACCCCTGATTTTGTTTCACATCTTTTCTGTTTTATAAAAAAATATACCATATCATAAGACCCGGGTATTATATAGAATTTTGCTTTGAGGAGACCCCCCCATTTTTTTCCAGTGGTTTTCATAATACCCAAGGGTGTTTTATCCGGGAGAATACGGTAACGAGGTGGGGTGCTGCCGTATGTCACGTCACGGCTCAGGGTGCAATAAAACAAAATCATTATGATAATCCACAGTACCCTTTTCAACCGTTTTAGGATCTAGAAGAAACGCTTTACAGAGTGCAGCAACTTATCGACTCTTTGCGACTCGACTTCGATTCCTTCATGAAACATCTGGTGCCGCCCCTCTTGCCTGAAAGCTGACATGAGTGTTCTAGGAGCCGCATCTTACGAATTTACCTGCCGCGAAAAACCAGACCAGACATCTCGGAAGCCGCTCTTCGCTAAAAGATAGTTCGCGGCTAAAATAAAGCCTCTAATCCACTACTGTGTACATTGAGAGGAAACAAGGCTCGCAACAGTTTCGCAGATTCATACAGCCTGGCTGTACAGTATAAGAAGCTCCGCAGCATCAGCAAATGTGTATATTGTAATCTCATTCTCTAAACATAAAGAGAATACGAGAGTGTAAGTATAGGTCCAGAAAAAAACTCACGTGGAGTAAAACTCATAAGTTGAAATTATGAAAAATTTCTAAGCGTTTATCGCTTTCAAATTTGCGTATTGTGAAAGTGAAGCTGACTGTAATGCAATTTTGTGCATCGTCGAAGCGCGGTATTCGCCTTCTCCGAATATATAATGTGGGCTGGGGTCATTCTTCCCCCACCCGCGTCTCTCATTTTACAATCGCTCAAGTTCAATTCCCAGTTCCGAGACCCATCCCGATTTTTGCGGAGGCTCCAACTCCCTCCCGATTTTTTTGGACCTCAACCTGGCGAGGGTGAAAACCCTTCCACGTTTTCAAGCACCATCTACCCTGCTATCGGATATTCTTTCTCAGAATCCCAACCACTAGACCATTGGGATAAAAGGGCTTATTTCAGTAGCGGGTCAGTGCGCCCATAACCCTCCAGGCAAATGTGCCTGTAACCCTTCCCTAGGATCGATCGGGGATCACCAGTGGACCTCTGACACCCCCCCGCACTGGGATGCCCGAAGTGCATACACCGGGATTCGAACCCGAGACCTTCGCTCTGGATACCATCTCAGAATCCCAACCACTAGACCATTGGGATAAAAGGGCTTATTTCAGTAGCGGGTCAGTGCGCCCATAACCCCCCAGGCAAATGTGCCTGTAACCCTTCCCTAGGATCGATCGGGGATCACCAGTGGACCTCTGACATTCTTAACTACAATCAAGCTTCGATGGCGCCGAGCGACAACGCCCCGAACCGTTCGGACAACGAGAAGAATACCCGTGAAATTACGGGAGATCGTCGCAACAAGCGGCGGGCGGACGACGAGGGTAACGCGCCCACTGGTGTCGACCTTTTGACGCGCAGTGGCGAAGTCAACAAAACCGCCAACCAGCAGCACCCCTCGGCACCTGTGGCGCCAGTGGCGCCAGTGGCGCCTGTGGCGCAAGTGGCGACGGCGGCACCTGCAGCACATGTGGCGCCACACGCGCCCGACGCCGAGCACGCGCCAGCACCTGTGGCTGGACCGTCGCGTCAGCGCCAGAGGCGCCGAACTGGGTCTTCGTCTGACGCGACGGCTGACCCTGTTTTGACTCCGGCGCTGACTGCTGACCAAGTCCAAGCGCTTTTGGCGCTGTTACAGCAGCAGCCACCGGCGGTTACGGCAACAGCGACAACAATTTCTGCATTTGCTAAAAACGCAAATGCAAGAAACGATTTGGCGCGTCACGCTCGCGCACACCAAGTCCCTCGCGCCGAAAGGGAAAATGCTGCTACTGCGGTGCCCAACAACAACAACGACGGCAGCGACTCAAAAGACGAAGCGGGTGAGGCTCATGCACACAACAACTTTCTTGCACCCGTTGAGCACCTTCCTCCACTCCCATCCACCAATCCCACCATTCCCGCCTCCTCATTTCACCACGCCGGAGTACGCGAGCAAGCGGAATTTCTGGAGGACCTGCGCGCGTACCTGAAGCACTCGGAGCACAAGATACACCACGGCGACACTGCTGGCGCTCTTGAGCACTTCGAAGAGGCGTACGCCCTCATCGCCGATCGCTTCCAACTCCTTCAAGTCGCCGACACCTCCGACTTCAAGACGGCGCACCGCTTCAAGCTGTACCAGCAGAAAAGTGTGCTGACTTCGCGCCCCTTCAAGCAGGCGCTCGCGGATGTGGCAGCGATGAACCGCGCCCAAGGCTCCTATGGTCGCGGTTCTTCCCTTGGAGGCCGAGGTGTCAGAATCCCAACCACTAGACCATTGGGATAAAAGGGCTTGTTTCAGTAGCGGGTCAATGCGCCCATAACCCCCCAGGCAACCGCGCCTGTAACCCCCTCAAGGATCGATTGGGGATCTCACAGTGTAGCTCTACTGACACCCCCCCACACTGGGAGGCCCAGGACTGAGCACAGTGGCAACTGCCAACATGTGCATACACCGGGATTCGAACCCGAGACCGCTCTGATACCATGTCAGAATCCCAACCACTAGACCATTGGGATAAAAGGGCTTGTTTCAGTAGCGGGTCAATGCGCCCATAACCCCCCAGGCAACCGCGCCTGTAACCTCCTCAAGGATCGATCGGGGATCTCACAGTGTAGCTCTACTGACACGAGGCCCCACGGGGTTTGGTGGCAAATTCGACATGGCTCCTGGCTGCAATCCAAAGGGCTTCCGCGGCACCTGATTCCGCTGTGGCCAGCCAGGCCACACTGCCAACGCATGCCCTGCCGGTGGGCACGGTCCTCACGGACCCGCGCCGGTAGTTTAAACTCGACGGGGCGGCTATTGGCCTTGCCCTTGGGCTGGTTTTTATTGCCGTTTGGCTAGCCCTTAGGGGAAAGACCTTTGGGGTCTAAGGCGTTTGCCTAGAAGCTCTCTAGAGCATCATGAAGTTGATCTCTTCCCGTTTAGTTTTGCTGTGAAAATGTTTCTAAAGGGAATAGACCATTGAGGGTCTAAGGGCGCTTGCATAGAAGTTCTTGATAAGCTCTATGGAGTTGCTCTTTCTAATTATAAATTTTTGTTGTGCATTTTGTTGTGAGAGTGAAGAGAAGCCTTACTAAAGGATCTCCTGGTTGCTCTTCAGTTTTTCTCACGCCACGCCTCAAGGAGGCCTTTTGAGGGAGGCAATTGAAGCCTCGAGAAACTTAATCTCGTAACATTAATATGAAAAACCAAAGGGCAAACAACCTTGCCATGGGCTGACACATAAAAGAAATGGCACAAGTTGAGAGAGAGAGAGAGAGAGAGAGAGAGAGAGAGAGAGAGAGAGAGAGAGAGAGAGAGAGAGAGAGAGACAGAGAGAGAGAGAGAGAGAGAGAGAGAGAAAGAGAGAAAGAGAGGGAGAGGGTGAGAAAGAGAGAGAGGGAGGGTGAGAGAGATAGAGAGAGAGAGAGAGAGAGAGAGAGAGAGAGAGAGAGAGAGAGAGAGAGAGAGAGAGAGAGAGAGAGAGAGAGAGAGAGAGAGAGAGAGAGAGAAAGAAAGAGAGAAAGAGAGAGAAAGAGAGAGAAAGGGAGAGGGTGAGAAGGTCGAGAAATGGAACCACGGAATGGGGGGAGTGCTAGCCCTGGTCTCGTGCTTACAAGAGGGGTTATCCCACTCGAGCGTCAATGCTTGCTTGGTTTAAAAAAAAAAAAAAAAAAAAAAACGCTAACGGTCATGTGTTGCATTTTCGTATACTGCCATGTGCAGGCCTGCCGATGCATGCCTTGGGGCAACCAGACGACCCTTTCGAGTACGCAGTGACGGATAGGACAACTTTCGTCATGCGAGGGCGCTTGCGATCCGCACTGGCTTGGTGGCGAACATGGTGTACGAGCAGTCTTATCTTATCAATTATCGAACGAGGCTACTGGATGCCGTGGAAACAAGGACCGCCACAACCATTTCAGTGCTACAATCATGCTGGAACCCATGCTCACATGGATTTTACGCGATCAGCCATCATAGACCTTCTTCAAACTGGCGCAGCAATCGAGGTGCCAGCATCGGAGCTTGCATGCATTAGCCCCCTCAACTTCGTCGAGCAGCGAGACAAGTGTCGCCTCATCCTAGATTTACGCAAAGTTAATAACGAGCTGTGCATTCCGAAGTTCAAGTACGAAGGACTATCTCGCGTGGCGGAACTTGCACATCCGGGGGATTGGATGTTTTCAATTGATCTCAAGTCGGGTTACCACCACGCTGACATCCACGCATCCTGTTGGAAATTCTTGGGCTTTCAGTTTGAGGGGCGTTCGTACTGTTTCAGATCACTTCCGTTCGGACTAGCGACAGCGCCTTTCGTCTTTACTCAATTGATCAAGCAGTTGGCACGTCGATGGCGATCAACAGGGGTCCGCGTCATTCCCTACGTAGATGACATCCTCTTTCTGTGCCACACAGAACGCGCGGCTCGAGATGTCTGCTCCCGCACGATCACGGACCTAAGAGAAGCGGGCCTCGTGATCAACGCCAAAAAGTCTCATCTCCATCCTACTCAGCAGCTAAGATTCCTAGGATTGGAGCTCGATACCCAACGAGGACAGTTTTCTGTCGGCACCGAGCGACGAAGCGTCCTGCAATCCACCATCGCCTCATTATTGGCAGCAGGACGTGCACAGCACAAAGTCCCAGTACGGCAAGTCGCACGCATCACATGCATGCTCGCCTCCATGACCCTTGCTCTTGGGGCGACAGCGCGAGCATTCAGTCATGCCTTACTACAAACCATCAACGATGTGTCTTCATGGAACAGCAGGTTGTTACTGTCCCCGAGTGCTTGCGAAGAGTTGGAGTTCTGGTCAACCGAGTTTGACCACTTCAATGGAGCCCCATTTCATGTTCGTGGTAGCTACGACGCTATCATTCACGTCGACGTCAGCGCGCACAGCTGGGGGGCCACACTCGACACATTCTCCACGACGACTCATAAGGCCTGCGCGAACATGCCCCCGGAACTACCTGGCACATCCAGTACTCGTCGTGAATTAGAGGGGGTGCTCTGGGCGCTGCAAACTTTCACCAGCTTCATCCAGAACAAGCATGTGCTCGTGCGTGTCGACAACCAGGGCGTATTCTTTATTCTAAAAAAGGGTGGATCACGCAACAGTTTTCTCACTTCCGCATGCAAAGCCATCATCCGCACCTGCATGACTCGTCGCATTCGCTTGATCATGGAATGGATACCTCGCGAGCTTAACACGCTCGCGGACGAGCTCTCGAAGACTCTCGACCGAGATGACTACACCTTGAAGGCTCCATGGTTTAATCTTCTCGAACGACGTTGGGGGCCGCACTCTATAGATCTCTTTGCCAGTGCTGCGAATGCCAAGCTCCCCCGATTCTACTGCGAACACCCACATCCCAAGGCATTAGCGATCAATGCCTTCGCAACATCCTGGGCTGACGAACATGGTTTCGCTTTTCCACCACCACAATTGATCCCGGCAGTCCTTCACCACGCACAAAGGACATCAGCCTCACTGACACTCATCGTCCCCTTCTGGCCCGGGGCTAGTTGGTGGCCACTACTCCAACCCTCGCCACCCGCCTGGGCCTCGCCGATCCGTGATTGCCTGAAACTTACTCACGGAAGCCAATGCCTCGCACCAGGCACGCACACCTCAGCATTCTCGGGTTCCGGCCTCCCCCATAGCATGATGATGGCCTTGCGCATCTCCTTCCGTTAACATATTCTGTTTGCGTCCTCTCTTATCGCTTCAGGATTACTCCGCTCGCTGCAGAGCCAATTGCTCACAATGATGCTGCAAACACGTGCGGAATCTACGATCAAGACTTACGAACCATACTGGCAACAATTCCGCTCATTCTGCATCAAGACTAAATTACCATTCCTGCCCGCACAAGATATGACACTCGCGCTGTACCTCGTCTACGCCATTCGCCACCAAGCCACCTTCTCAGTGGTGCAACTCACTTGCTCGGCGGTTGGTTTTGCCCACCGTATGATTGGGGCCGCGTGCCCTACCATCGGCCCAATGACATCTCAAGTCCGAGAATTTGCCAAGCGCCACTGCCCTCGGCCCCACCGGACCAAGGAACCAGTGTCTCTTCACCAAGTGCACGCCATGGCCGCACCCTTCATTGGCTCGGACGACCCATCCACCTTTCAAAAAGGACTCATACCGCTTCTCATGTACGCCGGCTTCCTGCGGTATTCGGATCTCGCCGCCATCTGCTGGAACGATATCCAGTTTGAAGACGATGCCATGTGGCTACTCATCCCGCGCTCGAAGACCGACCAAGAGGGGAAGGGCTCATGGGTGCCCATTGCCGCAAGTCAGGGACCCTTCTGCCCCGTTCGATGCACCAAGCACTGCATCCAACTGGCAGGATATGGTCCTACCACACCGGGGCCATTAATCCGAATGTTTGGTTTGGCCACGAGCGACACACTTCCCGTCAAACCACCATCGTATACCACAATACGCAATTGGTGCAGGGAAGCTTTCCACGCCATCGGCCTCGGCGACCACGCGCTCGGCACCCACTCCTTTCGCAAAGGAGCGGCAACTGTAGCGGCAAACGCAGGAATTGAGGATCAGCTCTTCAAACAGCTAGGTCGATGGCGCAGTGAAGCGGCCAAGGAAATGTATGTCACCCCCACCGCCGACCGTCTGATTGACGCATCTCGCAACCTCCAATCAACGGCTCATGCGCCATCACCAGCACAACATTCCAGGGCCCTCAAGCGCAGCCGTCACGCCCCCTTGCACATGTCTCAGCGTCACCCATTGTAATGAGAACGATGCCAATTGCTACAGAAGCAAGCTTTCTCAATATGAAAAATTTCTAAGCGTTTATCGCTTTCAAATTTGCGTATTGTGAAAGCGAAGCTGACTGTAATGCAATTTTGTGCATCGTCGAAGCGCGGTATTCGCCTTCTCCGAATATATAATGTGGGCTGGGGTCATTCTTCCCCCACCCACGTCTCTCATTTTACAATCGCTCAAGTTCAATTCCCACCCACCCTCCCCATGCTAGTCATCTTTTGAGAGTACTAGAAGAAGTTCTTAGATATTTTGGATGTGATAGTATATTATTATAATTGCTAGGAACCATTGTACTTGAGCCCATTGTAATGAGAACGATGCCAATTGCTACAGAAGCAAGCTTTCTCAATCAGGGCTATTTTGTATATAAGGGACGTGGTCTTTTAAACGCAGCATGAGATTTGGTCTCAAGCACTGGTCTCAAGAGAGTTTCACTTAAAAACCGGAAAATGCAACACCTACTGGTACACACAGAAGTTAACACACAGAAGTAAACATAGCTCTCTCACATTGCAGGCATCAGCATCAGCTCAAAATTTCAAAACATGCCATGCCACTCAGTAGCTGGAATAAGATGCTGAGACTTTCGCCGTCACGAGCACGTCATCAACTTTGAACGAAAAAAGGAAGGCAGTGGGTTGCTTGAACAGCTTAGCGTCGATTAATGTCTTGAGGGTGCCGACAGGCTGGTACGCAGTTGTGAGTGTGGCATTTTCTCCAATGTTGACGTAGTAATTGCCGCTTGTTGCGTCAAGCTGGAATGTGCAGGGAAACTCGGCCACGAGGGCGCCAGAGGTGGAGTTATAGTAGCCGGGAGTGGTGAATGTGGGAGTAGAGCCGTCAGGTACCCCTGTAAGCGTGATGGTGAAGGAGGTAGACTGGACAGTGGTCATGCTGCAAGGGGAAACCGGGAGGGGAGGTGAGAGAGGATTAGGGACGACAGTGAGGATGAGAGCATGACAGAAAATGCAGCGCATGCATGCTAACATCGTTTCAGATAATCTAGGCTGCTGCTACCAGTGAGGAGCTTCTTTCTGCGGGTCCAGTGAGTAGTCAATACGATAGTGGGAACGTCTACATAGTCAGATAACCAGCGTTCGGGGTTTTACGCAAAACAACGGGAGAGAATTCAACATGATGTAAGTGGCTTACACGTTGGCACTCAGCGTGGCCTTGCCTCCCAAAACAAAATTAGTAGTGTACAGCTTAGAAAACGCATGATCTGCGCGTCGCGGAAAACGGAGAGCAACAAGGAAGGGGAATAAGGCAGATAGAAGGGTCAGAGGAACACGCGCCAAGAGAGGAGCAACGGAGTTATGGCAGGATAAGCGGAGGAGCATGAACCTGCTCCTCGTGTATCGAGCGTTATTGTAGGTGTGCGGAGGAAGATGTGCAGAAAAGGAGAATGCGTTAACGAGAAGAGAGTGCATGCAGTTACATCATGTTAGTTGGTCCGACGAGAGAGAGTCGTACAGCGAGTACCGGTAATCTGGAGCAGATGGCGGCCGGCGATGGCGCTGCAGGTGAGAGAGAGCAGCACTGCATGCACGGGACGAACGACGAGCACGAGACGAGGAAATTAGGGTTGGCACTTTACTCTCGCGCTGTACTAGCCCCTAGGGATGAGAGCCTCAAGGTCTGATCCTGATTTTTTTCGAATAGTTTATCTTACAAAATCAGATCAGGTAGAAAATCGCACGGCGATCAGACTCTACTCACCAGCCAAAACGAACGCGGGTCGCACCGGTGAGATGCTCGCCATGGCTGGTTGGGAAGCTGTTGCTGGAACTTGCGGGTGACGCCGCAATTTAGGGCCGCACGGTCTGAATGGAGGCTCGAACGGACTGGAATGAATATGTGCGCCGACGGAAAAGACGCTTTATGGCGTGTGCAAAGTGCGCAAAAACTCGACGTCGAGCAACGTCGGTGAATTTCCACCCTCGGATCAAAGGTTCCAACCGTCAGGATTCACCGACGTCCCTCGACGTCGAGTTTGTGCAGCACTTTGTACACGCCATTATGGACAGTCGAGCTGCCTACTCGATATAAACGGAAGCCGCACGTGCAGAGGACAGTGGAGTGGTTGCGACGCGCAGCTGTGCGGCATGACATGCGCTGCTGCTTGACGGGGAGCGCCATGCGCGGATCGTCGTGTCAGATGCCATCGACAATCGCGGGATACGATCGCGATGTCACGGTCAGACTCTCAGGGTGCCTTGGCCTCAGAACTGGTTCTTATGTGACGAAACATTTCGTGTAAAATAGACAAAATCGCTACGCTTCTCTCCTATTTCCCCTCCCCTGATGCTCGCCGCATGTGACTCAGAGGCAAGCCAAACTGCGGTCAGGTCAGAAAGTTCGAGAGGTTCACCTGGTGAAGCCTGGAATCTGCTGCCAGCGCCACTAATGCAGGAAGAGCCTGTTGTACAAGCTAATCTGTCGCTGGACATCATTGAACCGTTTTAAACCAGTATCAAACGTTCTGAAACTTCCGCAATCGTACTGGAAAGATCTACACACCAAACACGCACACCTCTTACCTGCTCGATATAGCAAGTTCCGCAGCACCAACCACTTGTTCCTGAACTGTAAGCAACTTATCAATAGGATAATTCAAGGGAGTTCACATTATGGGGCTACTACAGGCTAGGTTATTCTAAACATAACCTGTAAAGCACCATATCGCCGAATATCTCAGCATGTTCAGGTCGTCGCCCGGGGGAGCTCGCACCACAACACTGCACCTTTCACGTTCTCACGTGTGCGATGTTCGGCAGCCACAGGGGATCGACGGGAGGGCATGGGACAGAGGATGAAAACGCCAGGCCTCCTGGTTTGACCTCGACGAACCAGGCAAAACACTACGGTCAGTAGATGAAAAAACAAAAAACATGCCGGAAGTGGGCCAAAAACGCGACGCGAACCCCAACCTAGACATGTGACCGCGCCGCATCCTCCCCATGAACCCCCCCCCCCCCCTGACGGAAACATTCCGCCCCAGTGTCGAGGGTTGGAAAGTGGATTCCCTAGAAATCCAAACCACCTAACGGGGGAAGGGCGGGCCAAAGGCGGAAGCAGCATTAGGATCCTCTGCTTCGACTGGGATTCATTTTTTTTTTGGCGAAACTCCATTTTGCCCGTGGCGAGACGATTTGACTCGGATTCGGCGCAAAAGGGTGTTGGACCTTACAAAATCCAAACCACCTGATGGCGCAACAAAATGGGCGCAAGAGTGGTTACACTACCGGTTTGGATTATCGACGGTCGCACGAAAGCGACGTCGCAACCACTGTTCTACAGTATTTGTATAAGAACTTTGTTGTTGACACTTTGGTGTAATTCTGACAAGCAGAATGTCAAAATGGCTAAGTCTAAATTCTATATGGTTTGGCTCATAACTCCATAATTTGTTGGTTATTTGCACACAAATATGGATTTCCAGCATCTCCTTCATGTCCTCTACCAGCGGGCATGAGTTTGTTATTTTGTCAAATTTGTTACATTTTGTCACTTGTGGGTCAACTAAGGTTGCTCATAGCACATGTAAAGTCATTCTCTGGGCATCACATACATGTGTTATGTGGTGACCATATTTTTTTGCATTGTTATTGTTATGACACCTGTTCCAGCCCCCCTGAACATTTTCAGCTCTATGCAAACTGATTTGGTGGGCTTTTTCTTGCAAGGAAGTTAGTGCTGAGTTGCCTGGTGTGATGTGTCAGGTGAAATCACCCACTTCTCCTTGGGAAAATGAGCCCATTTTGATAGGGCACTGTCATCACACCTAGTCCTGATCCCCATCCAGTTTTCACTTCATTTCATCAAGGTTTGCCATGCTTTTCATGTTATATTCTGCAGGCGGGTCCAGAATTCTGTGCAGAAATGCCTGGAACCATGTTTCTTGTAAAATCAACCACTTTGCCTTGGGCAAATGATCTGATTTTCATAGGGGACACGCATCACACATATCCCAGACCCCCCTCTAAAGTTCATCTTATTTGCCCAAGGTTTGATATGGTTTTTAAGCCTTGTTGTGCAGCAGTCTGCAGAATTCTGTGCAGAATTGCCTTGAATCAGGTTGCAACTGAAATCACCCACTTATCCTTAGGCAAATGAGCTGAGTTTTATAGGGGAATCTCATCACATACATTCCAGACTCCCCTCGGAAATTAGCTTCATTTGCCCAAGGTTTGATATGGTTTTTAAGCCTTGTTGTGCAGCCGTCTGCAGAATTCTGTGCAGAATTGCCTAGAATCAGGTTGCAATTTAACTCACCCACTTCTCCTTGGGCAAATGAGCTGAGTTTTATAGGGGACTCTCACCACACATATTTCAGACTCCCCTCTGAAATTCACCTCATTTTCTCAAGGTTTGATATGGTGTTTAAGCCTTGTTGTGCAGCAGTCTGCAGAATTCTGTGCAGAATTGCCTGGAATCAGGTTGCAATTGAAATCACCCACTTCTCCTTCGGCAAATAAGCTGATTTTGATAGGGGACTCGCAACACAAATATTACAGACTCCCCTCTGAAATTCATCTCATTTGCCCAAGGTTTGATATGGTTTTTAAGCCTTGTTGTGCAGCAGTCTGCAGAATTCTGTGCAGAATTTCCTGGAATCAGGTTGCAACTGAAATCACCCACTTATCCTAAGGCAAATGAGATGATTTTTATAGGGGACTCTCATCACACATATTCCAGAATCACCTCTGAAATCCATCTCATTTGCTCAAGGTTTGATATGGTTTTTAAGCCTTGTTGAGCAGGAGTCTGCAGAATTATGTGCAGAATTGCCTGGAATCAGGTTGCAATTGAAATCACCCACATCTCCTTAGACAAATGAGCTGATTTTTATAGGGGACTCTCAACACGCATATTCCAGACTCCCCTCTGAAATTCATCTCATTTGTCTAAGGTTTGATATGGTTTTTAAGCCTTGTTGTGCAGCAGTCTGCAGAATTATGTGCAGAATTGCCTGGAATCAGGCTGCAATTGAAATCACCCACTTCTCCTTGGGCAAATGAGCTGACTTTTATAGGGGACTCTCATCTCACATATTCCAGACTCCCCTGTGAAACTCACCTCATTTCGTAGAGGTTTGATATGTTTTTCATGCTCTTCTCTGCAGGCGGGAGCAGATCACTTTGTTGAAATGTACAACATTTGTTTTGCATTTAAATGCCATTGTTATACGGGTGCTAATGAGCCCTTATTGATAGGGCACTCATCTCACACTTATAGGATTATCCGTTTTAGAATTGGGTGTGCTAATCATGCAAAGTTCATGCTTGTGTTTGTTTTATGGGTTACAAAAACTAGCACTATACGTGCTACGCGAGTACCCCTATAGCGGTACTGTGGGATGTACACGGTCATTCGGTTTCTGACACGTGTTACAGGTCGCAGAGACTGCTCTATTTCCACTTTGCGGAGGGAACCATGCGGATGGGATAGTTATACGTGGCAGCCTGTCATGAACCTGTCACAGGACACCTTTCTTTTATTTTAGGGGCTGCCCGTCACCATTTCGTACTAGGTCGAGGCTAAGCTGAGACCATGCAATGCACCGCAGAACATGCAATATGCTTAAATGGCATATAAGGTTGGCAATCAACCAACCAGCAACTGAAATAGAACATTTAGGAGAACAATCTGGCGTCAAATAGGCCAATCGCTGCAGATGGATGCAAAGAGTAGTTCGCAGATGTTCGGAGGGAAATGGTGAGAAGCCTAATATTTTGATGTAGGGGGCAGAAAAGTCTTACTACGCCTGGCGTTTGTAGCAAAGCCTTTCCCACCTTCTGTGAGGACGAGAGCACAACCAATTCTACCAGCGAAGCAGAAGTTGTTATCAGGGTGGGTGCACCAAAGCTCAAGGTCATTCTCGCCATTCCAATCTGAGTCTTGGTTCCACAACTAGCCTCCTCACAAGCTTCCCTCTCATTCTAGTGTCGGCCTCAAATCCTGCAGGCGGACAGTGTATGGTAGTAACCATATAGCTACCTGCCATCTTCTGGCATACTTACGCGATGTCGTCCCAGTTAATCATAGATGGCTGCGGATTGTCTGTACGACTAGGGCGGGAGTCTTATGAAATGTTAGTCGCTCGTCAGGAAGAGTGGAACAAGGCGTTGTTACTGTTCGGCCTTGTGTATGTATCCAAGCGTGGTTTGTAACGCACGCCGACTTCATCGGCACGTTAAACCCTTGTATTTTTTGACACGCACCTGCTATATTCTTACCTCTGCGACATGTCGGCTTGGATGCAGGGAGGTTGCCAAGGACAAGATCGGGGATCCTCGCGTTCGCAGGGACATAAAGATTCTGGCTCCTACCGAGCATCGGCGTTTGAGGTCTGCCGTCCCGCGTGTCCCCAGTTGTGGCAGCGAACATCGGTCGCTGTTGGACTACCAGATGGTTTTAATACCCATGATATCAGAGTGAGTTTTGTCAGAACTTATAGCTTACTTGTTTCTGTAGGCTATAGTGGGGTATCCCATAGGGGGTACAACCCAATTAGGGTTTCCTATTTGTACTCACTTCGTTCATAGTCATTCCACTTCTCGTTCGTACTTTCTCATGGAATCAGAGCAGGTCCCTTCCTAGGGCCTGTTCCTAGGGCCCACCGAAGCGCGCCCCGAGGCGCGCATTTTTTTTAGCGACCCTCCGAGTCGCCCCTCCCGTCGTGCTCCCGCTTAGGCCCCTCGTCGGCCCCCGCTTAGGCCCCTCGTCGGCCCCGCTTAGGCCCCTCGTCGGCCCCGCTTAGGACCCTCGTCGGCCCCGCTTAGGCCCCTCGTCGGCCCCTGCTTAGGCCCCTCGTCGGCCCCGCGTACCCCTCGTCGGCCCCGCGTAGGCCCCACGTACCCCTCGTCGGCCCCGCGTACCCCTCGTCGGCCCCGCGTACCCCTCGTCGGCCCCGCGTAGGCCCCGCGTACCCCTCGTCGGCCCCACGTAGGCCCCGCGTAGGCCCCGCGTACCCCTCGTCGGCCCCGCGTAGGCCCCACGTACCCCTCGTCGGCCCCGCGTACCCCTCGTCGGCCCCGCGTACCCCTCGTCGGCCCCGCGTAGGCCCCGCGTACCCCTCGTCGGCCCCACGTAGGCCCCGCGTAGGCCCCGCGTACCCCTCGTCGGCCCCGCGTAGGCCCCGCGTACCCCTCGTCGACCCCGCGTACCCCTCGTCGGCCCCGCGTAGGCCCCGCCCAGGCCCCGTCTCGGCTCCGTGTCGGCCCCGCGTAGGCTCCGTCGGCCCCGCTTAGGCCCCTCTTCGGCCCCGCGCCGGCCCCACCTACGCCCTGTCAGCCCCGAGCTGGCCCCGCTTAGGCCCGCCACCGGCCCCTGCTACAGCCCGCCGCGTCGGCCCCGCCTACAGCCCGCCGGCCCGCCTAGGCCCCACTTCGGCCCCTCGTCGGCCCCACTACAGCCCGCACCGGCCCCTGCTACAGCCCGCCACCGGCCCTGCTACAGCCGCCACCGGCCCCTACTACAGCCCGCCGCCGGCCCTGCTACAGCCCGCCACCGGCCCTGCTACAGCCGCCACCGGCCCCTGCTACAGCCCGCCACCGGCCCTGCTACAGCCCACCACCGGCCCTGCTACAGCCGCCACCGGCCCCTGCTACAGCCCGCCGCCGGCCCTGCTACAGCCCGCCGCCGGCCCTGCTACAGCCCGCCACCGGCCCTGCTACAGCCCACCACCGGCCCTGCTGCAGCCCGCCGTGCTGCACGTGAGCAGCCCCAGCAGCCCGCGCCGCCCGTGAGCCCCTACGCCACCCGAGCCGCGCGAGACGCCCGAGCCGCCCGAGCCGCCCGAGCCGCCCGAGCCGCCCGAGCCGCCTAAGCCACGCGAGCCACCTGAGGAGCCGTGCTGCTGTCCCTGAGCTGTGTTCCTCTACTGCTGACCTACCCGACTCTTCCAGCCCGGTGAGACTTTCAGCTGCTGCCATGGCCACCCCCAATGTTCTTACTTTTGACGCTGAGGGGAGGGCCATTGACTTTGCCGTCTGGATTGAAGACCTGCAGCTGTACTTACTGTGTGATGCGATAGATGAGGTCTCTCTCTTTGACTTTGTCTCTGGAGCTGTCCCTGCCCCGCCTGCTGATGCTGACTCTGCCGTTCGCTCCAAGTGGGCGACCCGCGATGCTGCTGCACGTCTTGCTGTGCGTCGCCACCTCCCTTCCTCTGAGCGTGCCCACTTTAGTCAGTGCAAGACCGCTCAGGCCTTGTACGACGCTGTAGTTGCACGCTACTCCTCCCCTTCCTCCGCTACCCTTAGCCGCCTCATGCTACCGTTTCTCTTCCCTGACCTCGCTTCCTTTCCCACTGTCGCTGACCTCGTTACCCACCTCCGCGCTAGTGACGCTCGCTACCCGCGCTGCCCTTCCTGCTGAGTTCCGCGCCGCAAACCCTCCTCCCATGTATATCACTCTCTACTTTCTCGTCACCCGTCTTCCTGAGTCCCTTCGTGTCGTTAGGGACCAGTTTCTCTCTGTCTGTCCCACCACCCTCACTGTCAACCTCCTTGAGGAGTCCCTGCTAGCGGCTGAGAAGAGTATAGTCGCTGTAGGGGCCTCTAGGGGTGACCCTCGCACCCCCATCTTTGAGGGGTGTTCTCCTTCCCCCCTGCTGCCCTCTGTCGCCTCTGCTGCTACGGCCGACCTCGCTGGTTTTGAGTCGGTCGGTGCGGCGTCTGCCCCCAGCGGCAGACGCCGCTCTGGCAAGGGCAAGGGGGGCAAGGGAGCGGGTGGATCTAGAGGAGGCAGTGGCGGAGGAGGTGGGGGTGGCGGGGGGAGTGGGGGTGGCGGTGGAGGTGGTGGCGGGAGTGGAGGTACTAGTGGCGGCGGTGGAGGCGGAGGTGGCGGCGGAGGTGGTAGCGGAGGAGGCGGTGGGAGCGGTGGGAGCGACGGTCCTGGTGGGGGAGGTGGCGGTGGAGACGGGGGTGGCGGTGGAGGCGGGGGTGGTGGTGGAGGCGGGGGTCGGAGTGGCTCGTCCCAGCGGAGCAGCTCTGGGGGTGGTCAGCGCCAGCAGCAGCAGCAGCAGCAGCAGCAGCAGCAGCCGCAGCAGCAGCAGCGCTCTCGCACCGTCCCCGGCCCTCAGCAGCTCCGTGAGTGGTACTTGCAGCGTCAGCGCGGTGGTGCTCTTGGTCCCTGCCCCTACGTTCTTCGCACCGGTGACCGTGCGGGGGAGAGGTGTGGAGGCGCCCACGCAGCCCGTCGCTGCTTTGGCCGCCTGACCGACGCCTGGCGTCAGCAGTTTCCGGAGGCCGCTGAGATCCCCCGCTGGGGAGAGCTGTCTAGGGCTGGAGTAGCTATTTATGATCTTGACTTTGATGCTATTCTCTCTGCTATGTATGCTGTGACTGGTAGTGATGAGGATGACTGTTACCGGTGTTTCCCGCCCGACCCGGGCATTGGTACTGCCGCGTCACGTACTAGTGAGGCTGCTGCTCTAGGTGCCAGTGCGTCTGTGCTCTCAGGTGCTGGTGAGTCTGCCCTCTCAGGTACTGTGTCGGCTTCGGCCTCTCACACCTTCACCCTTGACTCTGGAGCATCTCGCTCCTTCTTTAGGGACCGCACCACTCTCACGCCGCTGAGTCGGCCGGTTGCAGTGTCCCTGGCTGACCCCTCTGGGGGGCCGGTCCTGGCTCGCTTCTCCACTGTCCTCCCGTGTCCGGCGGCCCCCTCTGGCACCCTGACTGGTCTCTACCTCCCCTCGTTCTCGACGAACTTGGTGAGTGGTGCTGACCTCCAGGATGCGGGTGTCCACCAGTTCACCCCTGCTCGTCAGCGGGTGACCCACTGCACGGAGGAGGATACAGGTCGCCACCTGGCTACGTTTACACGTCGGCCAGGGTCGAGCCTGTACACACTGACCACTGCTTCTCCTCCAGGTGCTGAGTCTGGTAGGGTCCCTTCGTCTGGTCAGGTGTTTGCTGCAGCGTCCAGGTCTGGTCCTGAGTCTGCCCCCTGCTCGTGTCGTCGTCTGTCTCACGAGACCCTCCTCTGGCACCACCGCCTTGGCCACCCCTCTCTGCTTCGGCTCAGAGGCATGGCCTCGCGAGTCCTTGTGTCTGGTCTTCCCCGGTCTCTCCCTCCCCTTCCTCCGGGCCCTGGCCCCACCTGTGTCCCTTGTGTCGAGGGGCGCCAGCGTGCTGCCCCTCACTCCTCCCAGTTTCCTCCCACAGAGGCCCCATTGCAGACGCTTCACATGGACGTGTGGGGCCCAGCCCGCGTCCGTGGACAGGGTCAGGAGCGCTACTTCCTGGTGGTGGTTGACGACTACTCGCGTTACACCACAGTCTTCCCCTTGCGCAGCAAGGGTGAGGTCACTGAGGTGCTGATCGACTGGATCCGCGCAGCTCGTCTCCAGCTTCGGAGGAGCTTTGGCTCTGACTTCCCTGTTTTGCGTCTGCACTCGGACAGAGGTGGAGAGTTCTCCTCCGGCCTCCTGAGTGCCTACTGTCGTGTGCGAGGCATCCGTCAGACCTTCACGCTTCCGGACTCACCGCAGCAAAATGGGATTGCTGAGCGTCGCATTGGCATGGTCATGGACGTCGCTCGTACGTCCATGATGCATGCGGCTGCTCCCCATTTTCTGTGGCCGTTTGCGGTCAGGTACGCTGCGCACCAGATCAACCTTCACCCCAGGGTCTCTCGACCGGAGACCTCCCCAGCCCTGCTGTGGACGGGGAAGGTTGGCGATGCGTCGGCGTTCCGGGTCTGGGGATCTCGGACGTTTGTTCGCGACCTGTCTGCGGACAAGCTGTCCCCTCGTGCTTCTCCCTGCGTCTTCCTGGGGTTCCCCCCTGACGCCCCTGGGTGGCAGTTTTACCACCCCACCTCTCGACGTGTTCTGTCCTCCCAGGACGTCACGTTCCACGAGTCGGTACCCTACTACCGCCTCTTCCCCTACCGCACTCCGTCTCTCCCCCCACCCCCGCTCTTCTTGGTACCAGGTCCCCCCCCGGTAGTCCCCCTCCCCCCTCAGGGTCCTGCCCCTTCAGGTGTGTCCCAGGTAGACGCGGTCGAGCCTGTCGAGGTCACTGGTGACTCTGGTGCTGCTGCGGGAGCTGAGCCTGGGGGTGCGGAGTCTGGGGGTGCTGAGCCTGGAGGTGCCGAGTCTGGGGGTGCTGAGCCTGGGGGTGCTGAGCCTGGAGGTGCTGTGCCTGGGGGTGCTGAGCCTGGAGGTGCCGAGTCTGGGGGTGCTGTGCCTGGGGGTGCTGGGCCTGGGGGTGCTGAGCCTGGGAGTGCCGTGCCTGGAGGTGCTGTGCCTGGGGGTGCTTCGTCTCGCCGGGAGCCACTCTCCCCACAGGAGCTGCGTGAGTGGTTTGCCGGGCGCTGGAGGCGTGCTGCTGGTGCTGGTGGTTCTTCGGCTGCAGAGGGCACTGCTGCTGCGCGCCCCGCCGGCGCTCGTACTGTGGGTGCTGGAGCTGCTGAGTCTGAGAGTTCTCCTGGAGCTGGTCCTGCTGAGGGTGTTGGCGCTGAGCTTGCCGTTGGCGGCCCGACTGACAGTGCTCCTGGTGCTTGCGGCTGGAGGTTCTGGTGCTGCTGGAGGTGCTGCTAGAGTGGGTGCTCCTGCCGGGGCTGCTGGTGCTGTTCCTGCTGTTTCTAGCGTCGCCGCGCGGCCCCGACCGTACTTCGTTCCGCTCCTGGAGCAGGTTCTTGGTCTTACACCTCCTCCTCCTCCCTTAGAGGGTCCGCAGCCTGTCCGGTCACAGCCACAGCTACAGCCTGCCTCCCCTTCGCCTGCTCCTTCTCCCTACGCTGGTCCGACTGGAGGTCTTACTGAGCGTCGTGAGCCTGCGTCTCGTCCTGTGTCGCCTATTCGTACTGAGCGCGCTAGTGGTCGCGGGTCGCGTCAGCGTCCTCCTCCTGTCCGTGGCACGCACCGGATGTCACTGCGTCCGTCCACTGCTCCTCTGCGTGCCCCTTTGCCTTCTCCTCCTGCTTCCTCTCTTCCTGCTCTTGCCGACCCGGAGTCGGACGCTCTTCGTGCTGCAAGTCCTACTGTCACGCGTCTCCTGGCTACTGCTGTCACTGACCCCTCCTTCGAGTCGTCTGCTGCGTCTGCCCTTGTCACTGAGCTTGTCGACTTTGCTGCGCGCTGTCGTCTAGACTACGCTGCTCGTCTTATCACTGAGTCTGAGTCCGCCTGTCCTCCGTCCGTCGGGGGTGAGTGTGCCCTTGGCACGGACGTCCTTGAGGACAGGCAGGAGGAGTTCCAGTGTCTGGCCGCCGCTTCACCTCGTCTCGCGTCTGTAGTGCTAGCCCCTGAGGGAGACCCGGATGCACCAGACATCCCGACTCCGCGCTCTTACGCGGAGGCGATAGAGGGTCCCTACTCCTCTCAGTGGCAGGCAGCTATGGATGCAGAGATGGCTTCCTGGAAGTCCACAGGCACCTACGTTGACGCTGTTCCCCCTCCTGGGGCAAACATCGTCAGTGGCATGTGGATT
Source organism: Closterium sp. NIES-65 (assembly GCA_948144175.1). Taxonomy (NCBI): domain Eukaryota; kingdom Viridiplantae; phylum Streptophyta; class Zygnematophyceae; order Desmidiales; family Closteriaceae; genus Closterium; species Closterium sp. NIES-65. The sequence goes on from CANXME010002569.1 coordinate 179,839, forward strand.
TTCAGGGTGAAGCGGCCGCCGGGTTCTCCGCCTGTCTTCAAGGCGCGTTACGTGGCTCGTGGCTTCAGTCAGCGGCAGGGGGTTGACTACTTTCAGACCTTCTCCCCCCACCCCGAAGATGACCACTCTTCGGGTTCTGCTACACGTTGCTGCTCACCGTGACTACGAGCTGCACTCTCTCGACTTCAGCACAGCTTTCTTGCAGGGCAGCCTGCACGAGGAGATCTGGCTGCGTCGCCCACCTGGCTTCACTGGGTCTTTCCCTCCTGGTACCCAGTGGAGTCTCCGGCGTCCAGTCTACGGTCTCCGCCAGGCGCCACGTGAGTGGCACGACACACTGAGGACTACGCTCGCGGCACTTGGGTTTGCTCCTTCCACTGCCGACCCGTCGCTGTTTCTGCGCACCGACACCTCTCTGCCGCCGTTCTACATCCTCGTGTACGTCGACGACTTGGTCTTTGCCACAGCTGACACTGCTGGACTCGCCTACGTGAAGTCCGAGCTGCAGAAGAGACACACGTGCACTGACCTGGGTGAACTGCGCAGCTACCTTGGCTTGCAGATCACCCGGGACAGAGCACGCCGCACCATTACCCTGACTCAGTCACACATGGTGCAGCAGGTCCTTCAGCGCTTCGGCTTCACGTACTCCTCGCCTCAGGCCACTCCTCTGCCTACTCGCCACTCGCTCTCAGCTCTGCCTTCGGATGAGTCCGTAGAGTCGAGTGGCCCGTTTGCAGAGCTTGTTGGCTGCCTCATGTACCTGATGACCTGCACACGACCTGACCTCGCATACCCTCTTAGCATTCTCGCACGCTTTGTTGCTCCTGGGAGACACCGACCAGAGCACATGGCTGCAGCGAAGAGGGTGTTGCGCTACTTGTGCAGTACGTCGGGCATGGGGCTAGTGCTTGGAGGGCGCAGTCCAGTGGTCCTCACTGGGCACGCAGACGCTTCTTGGGCTGACGACCAGGCTACGCAGCGGTCGTCACAGGGTTACACCTTCAGCCTTGGTTCCGGCTCTGTCTCGTGGCGGGCTACCCGCTCGTCTTCTGTTCTCGGCTCCAGTTGTGAGGCTGAGATCTACGCTGGGGCCATGGCTTCACAGGAGTTACGCTGGCTCACCTACCTGCTGACCGACCTTGGAGAGCAGCCTCGTTCTCCTCCAGTCCTGTACGTAGACAACAAGGCCATGCTGGCCTTGTGTCGAGAGCAGCGACTGGAGCACAGAACGAAGCACATTGCTCTTCGCTACTTTCTTGCTCGTGAGCTACAGCAGCGTGGACAGCTGCGACTTGCGTACGTGGCCTCTGAGGCCAACACTGCGGATGTCTTCACCAAGGCACTTGCGCCTTGTGATCATCAGCGTTGCTGCACGCAGTTGGGTCTTGTGCCTGTATTGCCTCACTTGCTCTCCTCTTGACCTTGCTTGTACTTTCGCATATATATACTCTTGCTCTTGTATATCTCTATATATGATCTTGCATGTGAACTGGCCTTGTGGCCTTTGAACTTGTGCTCGGAATGCGTGGTGACTTTGTGATCCACCCTGAGCTTTGCTTTGCTTTGCTTGACCGGTCTTGTGACCCCTTGTTCTCCCCCACTTTGCCTATGGGGGTGTGTCAGAACTTATAGCTTACTTGTTTCTGTAGGCTATAGTGGGGTATCCCATAGGGGGTACAACCCAATTAGGGTTTCCTATTTGTACTCACTTCGTTCATAGTCATTCCACTTCTCGTTCGTACTTTCTCAAGTTTCTTGACATGGATCCGCAACGTCTGTGGATGACACCAGCTTATCTTGCTAACCAAACTGCGATGTACCGCAGAGTCCCTGTTGTTCACTCGACGGCGATAAGTCTCATGGTGCTGATGAACCCGCAAGATTTGTTAGCACATCCCCGCGGAGAGTACCGTACGCGTGTGCTACAGTTCGACCCTAAATCTCCAATCCCAACCCATCGCCACAGCGACCATGCCAAGGAGGTGTTCGAGTAAGTGTCACTCCTTAATCAGATGTGCGGTTTGTGTGGACGCATGTTATTGATTATTTGCGACCACCCTTGCCCTGCAGCTGGCTTATCCGACAACTAGATGTGGAATACAGCCGAGGTCGCAGGGTCTCTGGCAGCCACGCCGAAGCGGTGCAGAAAGATTTGAGGGATCGCCTAGAGGAACTGTTTCTAGAGGAAGGCAGGGTAAGGAGCCTCTATTTTTATGATTTAAGCGTTGTATGATATTAAGCTTGTAAAAAGTTACGGGAGTGTCTGACAACCACCTTTTCACGCACATGTTGCAGATCAACAAGGTTCAGGGACAGAGGCAAGTGGGTTCCGGGCTGCACGTTACCCATCTGTTCAGCAAGTTGCTGGACAAATGGGGGGATGTCATGGCGATTCAAACTGCAGAGCCGATGATCGCCTTAGGGAAGGGGAAAAATAGCGCGAAAGAAATTCGGAGTATGCTGGAGTCGACCTGCAGGGCCTTCTTCGACCTGCAAGGAGTCCAGCTCCGTCCCGCCCCGGATGCAGTCATGACGACCCATGAGGCTCGAGTGGTGGAGAGCGCACCGGAACGGTCCGGAAATACCATGGAGCCGGCGGCACAGAACAAGATCCGAAGCGGTAGAGGGACAGAGAGACGTACCTGCCGCAAACCGGGACGCAAATCCAAGAGTAGGGGAAATTTCATATTCCCGACGACCTGCACCGGGGGGTGCACTACTGAGTGGCCCGACATCAAGGTCAGCCCGTGCGGACGAGCGTGTTAGGTCTGGAGTTAGGCAGCTCAGGTTTGCTGATCGGGTTAGTAGGCCGCCGGAACCAGGGCTGACGATTCAAGGGCAAATGCCCTTAATGCCCTGAGCATTAAGGGTTGGTTTCGGCCCAGATTCCGAATTTTAAGGGTTGGATTTGAGGGCAGCCCGTCCCCGTAAAGTGCTGGTTGTGGGCCTAACCCGGATTTCAAGTGCAGATCCCGCGGCTAGCCCTTATCGTCCCATACTAATACCTCCCTCCCTTCCATCCCCTCACCAGTCCACTCGCCTCCTCCCAGCCATTCCCCTACTTTTCCCATCCCTGTCAAATCCATCGACATGTTTCGTACCTCAAGCCTATTGCTTAGCTGGCTCTTAGTAGTTTTGCCTAAGATAACGGACCCGAAGAGATGTGGGGTTTCCTTAGCGAAAGTGCAAAAAAGTTGGTAGCCCTGATTTCAAGTGCCATGTTTGCTCTCAGCCCGTAAATTTCAGGGCAACTTTTGGGGCACCTCAGCCTCTCAAGTTCTGGCTCCAAACCAATCGACAGCCCTGGCCGGAACGCGAAGCACGGACGGAGACCGACTTGGCAAGTGTAGCAGATGACGGCGAGGAGGGTGTAGAAGATCCACAGCTGCCAAGTCAGGTCGAACAGGCAGAGGAGCAGTGGAGGAAGGCGGCTGATGATAAGCGGGTGGCCGAAGCAGAAGCCAAGAGGAGACGGGCTGAAGAGAGGCAACGGCGCCGTGATGCGACACCGATCCTACCGTCTCTTTCCCGGGAACTGGAGACATACGTGAAGCATGGGAGCATGGGGCACGAGCCGCTGCAAGGGCACACGTGGGAGAGGCAGGAGAGGAGCTCGCCAACAATGTGCGGCATCATATCGAGGAGGATAGGGGATACGTGAAAGTTCGCTTGCCCGGCGTAAAGCGGAAGGCGGCTGAAGAGGCCCGGAGAGGGGACGTCGACGTGCCATGAGAATTCGGAGAGGCGAAAAAGAAGGCGCAGAGCAACGCGGGTGCAAAGGCTCATAAGATGGCGGAGGTAGAGGCGCACCAGAATGCAGAGGATGCGGCCCATCGGTTCGTCGATGCAGAGGCGGCACTTACGGCAGAGGACGGGGCGCCAAAGGAAGCAGAGGGCCGCTGCGCAGCAGAAGGTGGGTGCAAAGGCGGTCAAAGAGTGGGGAGGCAGTCGCGCGTAAAGAAGCGGTTGCAACAGCAGAGCTGACGTCGGAGGCAGTCGAGCTGCAGGTGGTGGAGGCAGTGGCGCAGAAGGAATCAGAGGCAGACGGCGAGCAGAAGGATGAGGCAGCGGCACAGCAGAATGATGAGGCAGACGCACATAAGGAATCAGCGGCAGCAAACGCAGCAGAAGGATGAGGGTGCGGCGCCCAGGATGGTTGAGGCAGAGGCGCAGAAGAAATTGGAGGCAGCGGCGCAGGCAGAAGGAGGAGGGTGCGGCGCCGAAGATGGTTGAGGCAGAGGCGCAGAAGGAATCAGAGGCAGCGGGGCAGCAGAAGGAGGAGGGTGCGGCGCCGAAGATGGTTGAGGCAGAGGCACAGAAGGAATCAGAGGGCAGCGGCGCAGCAGAAGGAGGATGGTGCGGCGCCGAAGATGGTTGAGGCAGAGGCGCAGAAGGAATCTGAGGCAGGCGGCGCAGCAGAAGGAGGATGTGTGCGGTGCCGAAGATGGTTGAGGCAGAGGCGCAGAAGGAATCTGAGGTAGCGGCGCAGCAGAAGGAGGAGGGTGCGGCGCCGAAGATGGTTGAGGCAGAGGCGCACAAGGAATCAGAGGCAAGCGGCGAGGTAGAAGGAGGAGGGTGCGGCGGCGCCGAAGATGGTTGAGGCAGAGGCGCACAAGGAAATCAGAGGCAGCAGCGAGGCAGAAGGATAAGGCAGCGGCGCTGCATATGGAGGAGGCAGACGCACATAAGGAAGGAGAGGCTCGGAATAAGGCAGAAGCAGCGGCGGCGGCAGAAGGCGGAGGCAGAGGAGCAGAAACAGGCTGCGGAAGAGGCACTACAACTGGCTCGGGCAGAAGCGCGGAAGAAGGCTGTTGTAGAGGCGCGGCAGAAGGCGGAGGGTGAGGCGCAGAAGATGGCGGAGGCCGAGGAGCAGAAGCAGGCTGAGGCTGACGAACGTAGGAAGCCAGATGGAGAGGAGGGGTTCAGATGGGAATAAAATGATACAGACAGAGGGACGGGAGAACGGCGGGTGCTGAGGGGCCACATGCAGTCGCAGAGGAAGAGGGGCAGCATGACGAGGAGGCAGCGTCGCAGGTATTCGCATACCGAGAGACGCAGAGCATGGCAGAGACAGAGCGTCAAAATACTATGGAGGAGGTTCGTGTGGTCCCGGAGGCTGGAGTGGGGCACTACGAGGGAGATGCGCTGGAAACAGAAGAGGAGCAGAATGAGGAGATACGGTACATTCGGCCAGTCCGGATATTTTTGGGAGGAAAGTCCGACGCGGGGACCAGGAACCGGGGTAGAGGGGCCATGGAGGGTGGCAGACGATGATGGGCGCCTAGGGGATACAGTGGATCTCAACCGGCAGAGGCGGCCTACCCTTCATCAGAGAGCAGTGGAGAGGAATCTTGGCCAGGCGGGGTGGCAGAAGCGTTTGGTAGGTAGAGTGGGTTCGAGGCAGAGACGCCAATACGGCGGATGCTGCATCGGGACGAGTACAGTACCTGGTCGAACCAAGGTGACAGGTTCGTCGAGGCCGGAAAGCTGGGACAGTAAGCTCGGCAGAGGTAAAGTGTCGTCTGACGCTCTTAGCCCGAATGGTGACGCAGACGTTCTGCAACTTGGCGGCCCGCAACAGCAGCATCAGTCGCGACGTGGGCCGATCTGACCGTCCATTACTGCCGCGACGCCCTGGCCAACCTGGAAGAATCCGCCATGGAAATGAGGAACGGCGGCGCCAAGCTGAAACGACGGCCAGGTTTTCGCGAGCAGGTGGACACGAGACTCTCCCAACTTGCAGGAGAGTATCATAAGGGTGAGTGATCAGGTTCGCCAGTCCGGGAGGGGGGATGGCGGAGGGCACGTTAAAGGGGGTGGAAGAGAGGTTGAGAGAGGGTTCTTAGAGAAGACTCTGAGCGGCGGAACAGGATAGACTGCAGGACGAGGAGCGGAGGCAGAAGCCACGAGGAAGGAAGCAGACGTCGCAGAGAGACGGAAGAAGGAACGACAGCAGGAGGAAGAGCGTCGGCAGAAGGAGATGAGAGAGGGATGAAGGAGATGAAGGGGCGATGATGAAGAGATGAAGGCAGAAATGAAGGAGATGAAGGATGGGATGGTAAACCAGATTGTGGGAGGTTGAGCGCGCGTTTTGCGAGAAGAATCCGAGCGGCAGAAGAAGGAGAGGGAGAGAA